>JBBBDQ010000253.1:1205000-1512500 GCA_037127315.1 Ascarosepion bandense
TAACATCACCCATAAGGAAAGTAACATCATTATGAACAAAAATTCGTACTTATCCACTACAAAAGAACAATGAAAAAAAAATCTCTAGCGTAGTTTGACTTTGCCATGCGATCACCGGACACAGACTAGTCTTCAGTACTATTAGTTATATTTATCCTATGAAACCCCAGGACTTAAGAATATTATTAATGAGAACATAAGTCTGTGCAGTGACGACGGCCTTCCTTTATTAAACTGCAGTAAAATATAGAACGATTGAATTACGAAATTAATATATAAAGAAATAAAAAACCTCAAACATACAATTAATACAAACCTAAAAAAGTGCATTTTGTATTTTTACCATAGACCTAGTCTACAAAACCTACAAAACCTATATAAAACAAATGCTTATCCTAAATCTAGTCCCCCATCCATCATTAAACACATCCACAAATCCATAGAAATTATCAACTCCTTAAGTGAAGATATCTTAAAAAACATTGAAAATATTTTAACACAGATCTAAAAGTCAGTGGCTCCAGATATTGTAATATTAATACACCGAAAACAGCGAAAATTATAATAACAAAATTACATACCCAAAAATCATTTGGTATACATATTTATTTCACCAAATAAAAGTAGAAATTTAGGTTTTAAATTTCTCAGTATAGTAGAAAAACATTTTATTAAGATTACAAACTTATTAAGATACTTAACAAGGCTACCATTAAATGAATATACAGTTGTGCTGGCAACATTGAATGTGTCATCAAAAACACAATAAATTTTTTTTAAACAAAGATAACAATCTATGCTGCAGATGTTCTAGTTGTCTTTAAGATTACTTTTTTTTCTCATTTCTTTGAGTAATCCTGTGCGTCTTTTAATCTTCGGGTGGTTTTGGGATTGTTTTTGTTAATTGTGTAGATGTATGCGAGAATGTTCTCTTTCTTTTCCCAATTTTTTGTTATTTTATATTTGGTATCCACTTATATTAAGTGTGTTGTGTAATTCCTCTAGGCGTATTTTAGGTAGGGGTTCGTTAGCTATTATTGTGCACACTCGTTATGCTAGGGAGTAGGGTATGGATATTAGACAACTTTTAGTGTGATGACTGTTGAGAAGGAGATATTGTTGTGTGTCTGTGGGTTTATTTTAATTGTTTGTGATGATGTAATAGTATTTTTGTTTTGTTATGAGTATGTCTAGGAATGGCAATTCATTATAGCTATATTTCAGTGTCAACTTAAATTTGGGGTGAAAGTTTTGGAGTAGATTGTGTGATTTAATTTTTCCCCATGTTGACCTCCAAAAAGTAAAACAATCAATTAGACATCTATGCCATGATTTAGTGAATTCTGTTTTTATCTCATCTTTATAATTGTTTCCTATTTCGTTGTAATAGTTTTTCTTCTGCAAATGCTAGTGTGAGTGTTGAAAATGTCAGTGCCATTTTGTCCCTAACGCGGTACCTGTTTGAATAAAAGTATGGTTAATAAATTGAAAAATATTGTTGTAAAAATTGCTTCTATTCTCTGTATAATTAATTATTTTGTGAAGCATGTGAGAAGTATTTCTAGGTGTTTTTCAATCCAAAATGATATGGCCAGTTTAAATAGTTCGTGGGGTATATATATATATATATATATATAAGTGAACATTGAGGACAACAATGAGAATCTTCAGTCCATATCATGAATAAATGCTATCTTTATGCCTGAACACTGCGTTTGACCAGGAAACAGACAGTCGCCGATTGATGTTGACCTCAATGTTCTCTTTTATTCTTTCATGCGCTATATCAGTGATAATAAAACATATATATATATATATATATATATATATATATATATATATATAAACACACAATTTGGTGAATGTATGTTCGTGTGTGGGTTTTTTTTTCCGGCTCCGTAATATATCATAATTTTGTTTTATAATATCCTTCAAACGCCTCTGTAATACTGCCAGTCTTACATGTTACAGGCTGTGTTATTTTCGTATTTCACAACCGCACCCGACGCATAATAATCCATGGGATTCCAGTCAGGTGTATTATTTCACTTCATGCTGGATATAATGACTTCGTATAAAACTTGAAATCGTATAAATTATATTTTTTAGGGAAATTTATTAATTTTGCTGCCACATATATTATTCCAGCAGCCATCACTTTCAAACAAGGTTCTACAACGTGGTTCATCAACAACTCATAGCAAATCGTTTTGAGCCAGATTCACTGTTTAAAGAAGTGAGATGGCATACAATCCCCCTCATTGGAGATACATCCAAAAGCCTTTCTAGTTTGAGAAAAGTTTGTCTTCCTGGTATAAGACATGGCATATTTATTTTCATAAGGAAAAAAACAGATTTTACATTGTTTAGGAGTTCATCTGCGTTCTAAAACAGTACTTATCTTTACAACTCTTCTATGTCTGGGAGCGGAGTTTCTCATTCAAGGCCAAGTTGATGTTGGAAATTGCATCACATATTTCCTGCACCAAAGTGTATTGTTTTCACATCATTCAGGAGATTGTTTGTGCCTTTATCAGACAGTAATCCTTATCCTTTTTCTTTTTTTTTAATAATCTGACCTTTACAAGTCTTGTGGGACTGGTAGCGGAGGGTCGCATTCAACGAGAGGTTCGTGTTAGAAATTACATCAACCATTTCCCACCCTACATTCCACATATTCGTCTTGTAAATTCTAGATTATTTCTGGTGTACTAAGGGGTTCAGTGCTATTACAAAGTTCTGTCCTACATTCAACGAATTTGTAGTCTTTTTTAGCTCCTCTATCACGCCATATTATTTTAAATTGTTCAAAGGGCGTTGTACATCGGCTATGATTGCAGCATTTTTATGCCAACACGGAAATGAATAATGCAGGCTACACTTTTCCAGTTTTCTGGTGTCTTCAACTCTTCCATGTTTCTTTGATACCACTACTACTGCAGTAAATAGGCGTGACAATGACATTTATTATTTACAGTTATTCCGAACCAATATGAAAAAAAAGAAACAAATCAACTGTGTTTGTGTTTAAATGAGTATGTGCGTGCCTAACACGATGTGTGTATATGTGTGTCTGCGTGCGCTTGATCCAAAGGATATAGTCTAGTCACAAGATAATAAAATTTACATTATAATGGCTAAGGTTAAATCTTTTTAGAACCAAATTCTCTCATTAATCAACCAATTTAACTTCACTCTCTCCTAAATTCCAACTGTCAGAGACTTGTTCCCCTATCACTAACCCCCACCAACACCCAAACACAGTTGACCAAATATGAGAAAAGAGGCTTTCCATTCTTTTCCATTTTTACTTCAATGTCGAAACAAATGTACCTTTGTCGTGGATATGTATAGAAAAATTATGTACATGTTCTAAAATATAATTTATTCTTAATATATATATATATATATATATATATATATATATATATATATATTCTTAATTTGTCAACTATTTATTACGCAATCTAGGTTTCAACGGTTTGGTGTCTTTAGGCAATTTGCAATAACTGATTTTGCAACATATATAACGTTTTCGTCTATGGTTGTAAGACTCTAATAGGTATATATACAAACCATAAAATACATATAAGGTTCAGGCAACGATATACGAAATTTTGAAGATTGCGCGTTCAAACAATCCCCCTTAAGTAAGCGTTCTTATGAAAAATACGGTAAAATCAGTTATTGCAAACCGTCTGAAGACACCACATGGTAGAAACCTACATCGCGTATTAACTCGTTTGAATTGAAGGATATTCAGAAGATGTACAATATAATTGTATTATTTTTTATTTCAACTGTGCACTTGTGTAATTTTATTATGACCAAAACTAAATCTCTCTCTCTCTATATATATATATATATATATATATATATGAATTTTGATTACAAAATTATCATCAAGCAATTTTTTTTTTATACTTTGATATCTTTGTCATTAAGTTTACTTGATTCAGACTAAATTAAAGTACTACCCAGTAAATATTAATGTGTAAAAGCAAGTACAAAATAATCAAGACAGATTGAATGAAAAATATATATTGTCAAAATAAATAAAAATAACATTAATATTTTGCAGAAAACGGAAGAATATTTGGGAATATGTCGCTTCCGAATATCAAATTCTCCTGAAACATTTCAACCCTGTCTATTATTAAATGTCAAATTGATGCGTCGTGGTGAAAAGCACGTCTGTATACCGTGTTTTGGCAACGCCGGATTGTTTCCCTGGCGTCCAGCTGATTTACGCGTGTCTGAACGGTGTGAATTGTAGCGAGATATATTGGTGCCTCCTTCATCACGCTTTTGGATACTTTCCTCCAACTCACCAACCCAGCTTTAGTCAAGCTCTCTTTTCTAATGGAATCGTGCCACGTTCACAAAGAGGCTGGATATATTACAAAATTACCAGCGGCAGCTTAAGTTTGGCAAACACATATGAACTCAGGCTATTCTATATTAACAATTACTTTAATATAGATGGATAAAAATACGCAACCGAAAAAAGTGTGGTATATTCTGGTATAAGAAGTCAACTTAGGACAAATTACATGACAAGGCATGAGTAGACTGATTTCAACATATTATTCATCTAATAATAATATTCATTTAATAAAATTTCAGATATTTCCTCACTATTGTGTGATATTACCATTGACACTGTTACATTATTTTACGAGTTTAATCCCTTCGGGAAATAGTTGATCCTGACTGTGCGTAAATTTCTTCTTCTTCGTCTCTTCAGGATGTAAGCGATCATGGTTCTCCACGTCATCCTATCCCTTGTGGCTCTTAGTATGTTGGAATCTGTTGCTCTTGGCAACCCCCGTTCCGTCATCCACCTGATCAGACCCTGCAAATATCTTATCCGCTGCCTTCCTCTGTCTCTCCTTCCTTCTATCTGACCAGTCATTATCAGGTTTTCCAGGCTCTCTTTCCTCACTGCATGTCCCAGGAAATTCAGTTGTCTCTGCCTGATGCTCAGCATCAATTTCTTTTTTGTTGCCATTCTTTCCAACACCACATTGTTGCTTGCATGCTCAGTCCACGATATCCGTAGCATCCTTCTGTAGAACCACATTTCGGCCGCCTCCAGTTTTGTCCTCATTTTCGATGATATTGTCCAGCATTCACTGCCGTATTGAGGGACTGACATCACGTAGCAGTCTAGCACTCTTTTCTTGATTTCTATTGAGATTTTCCTGTCTGTTAGTATTTTCCTCATCTTCTGGAAAGCGTCCTTTGCCATGACAATTCGCCTTCGGATCTCCGTGTCGCACTTTCCATCTTCTGTTAGCACACTTCCTAGGTACTTAAATTTTTGTACTTGCTTGATTCTGTTATCCCCCACCTGTATTTGGCATTTTGGGTTGTATCTTTTGCTGATGACCACGCACTCAATTTTCTTAAAATTTATTTGTAGTCACTTCTTGTCACTCTCCACTGCTACTTTCTGTATGAGGTCTTGTAGTTTCCTTTCCGTGTCCGCAATCAGCACTGTATCGTCTGCATACCTTATGTTGTTCAGGTTGTGGCCTCCAATAACAAATCCCGGCGTGTCATCTAGGTTATTCTCGCTGTATAGGTTGAACAAATCCGGTGAAAAGTCACATCCTTGTCTTACGCCTTTTTCTATCTTTGTGTATCTACTGAGGTCGTTACCTGTCCGTATGCAGGCCGTTTGCTGCCAGTAGAGATTCTTGATTATTCTTATATCTTTCCCGAAAATATCGAGGCTGCCTAGCATCTCCATCAATTCTTTGTGTCGTATTTTGTCGAATTCTTTCGCGTAATCAATGAAGCATAGGTACAAGTCTTTCTTTATTTGTAATGCCCTTTCAGAGAGCATCCTAATCATGAATATGGCGTTTCTTGTTCCAGTGTCTTTGACGAACCCCGCACTGTTCCTGCCCTATCTCTGGCCTGATTCTGCTTCTCGCTCTATTCATCAGGATTCTGACAATCAGTTTTGTAATGTGAATCATTAAGCTGATAGTTCTCTGTATTTCGCACTCGTTTGCACCAGATTTCTTCGGCAGCGCTATAAATATCGATTTGCATAGGTCGTCTGGTATTATTCCGCTGCTATAAATTCCGTTTATTATTTTGGTAATCTTTTCTATGCAATATTCTTCTAAGGCTGTCTGCAGCTCTATCACTCTACCGTCTGGACCAGGTGCTGCTGTTCATGTTTCTGTTCATTTTGGCCATTGCAGCTTCGGATTTCAGTATTTCCGGTCCATCCATCTCCTTGTGTATTCTCGGTTGTTCTCTCTTGTCGCAAAAGAGATCCTTTATATATTCTTCCCATCACTGGAGTATTTCCTCTTTCTCTAATATGATTGTTCCTTCCTTGGATTTTATGCATCCTGTTGAGGATTTTTTGTCCTGTCAGTTCTCTTATCTCTTTATGCATCTCTGCTTTGTTGTTACTGCTCAGTCTCTCTCCTTCTGCGCATTTGTTGTTGAGCCATTCCTCTTTGGCTTGTCTGCATTTGTTCCTTATCTCCCTGTGAAGTTTTTGTACTCTGCTCCGTGCCTTGGCGTCATTTTTGTCTCCTTTGCATCATGTGGAGGATCTCTTCGGTCATCCACTCGTTTTTTCTTCTGCGTCTGATTTCCTTTGGGGCTATGTTGTTCGCTGAGGTCACCATCGCTTCTTTAAGTGAATCCCATTTTGAGTACCCTTTTCCAATTTGTTCTTCATATTTCTTTCTCACGCTGTTATTGTATTATTTCTGCAGGGTGAGATCGTCCTCTAGCGTGTCGTATTGCAGCCTTGGTGATGTGCTGGACTTCTTCAGTCTTCGGAGTTTCACTTTTAGTTTGCAGATGACTGGGACGTGGTCACTTCCGCAGTCTGCACCTGGGTATGTCTAGGTCTACTGCGTTCCTGAATCTCTTGTTTATAGTTATATAATCTATTTGCTTCTACGTGTCGCCTCCTGGACTTCTCCATATCCATAAACGTCGTGGGTGTTTTTGGAAACAGGTGTTAGTAATAACCTGGTCATTGGCTGAGCGCCATTGGATCCATTTTTCTCCTCTTTCGTTGCGCTCTCCTAGTCCGAAGTTACCGTTCATGTCTCCTTCTCTATCTTTACCTACCTTTGCATTTAAGTCCGCCATTATTATCCCATCCTTCGTAAATCTATGAAATGTTTACCAACTTATTATTAGTACAGGTGCGATAATCTCATCGAATTAGACCGCTTACACGCAGTTGCATTTAATATATATCAATAAGACTCGAAAACTTCAAAATTTCTAAGCAAATATTCTTCAAGATGTACTAATGATTGTTAATCGAATTGTGTGAAAATTTTGTTTCTGTTTAAAGCATTATCGTTGGTCAGATATTATGTTTATTTTATCTACACGATTATTCTCTAGATTCCTTATCTGTTGCGACTTCTGGTTATGACAATAAACTACATCCGGGTTCAACATTGAGGAAGGCTCCCAACTATGGGCAAATAGTTAACCTCCAAACTGTATTCAAAATAAAATGAAAGTATAAAAACTGATTTTTGCTATGTATTCCACCATGATAATTTTAAAGAAATATTATCTGCAATATATTTCAGAAAAAAATAAAACACAATATACTTTAGACGAAAAAACATATGTATCTGCAATATATGTGATTCTCCACAGATTTTTTTACAATACTACGTCAATGTAACCTGATCTAAAAAATTAATTTCTTACAAAAAATATATACGCTTTTTAATCGAATCAATTGTAAAAAAAATTGTCGGCATTATCATATATCATATTTGATCGTACTAAGAAATTCTGCTGGTAAAAGGTTTATGTGGGAGGGAGAGTGGGAATAATAATTAACGAAAATCACAGCATGATCAGAGCTGCCAAGAGGGCAGAGCTACATGGCTTCATAGGAGTCAGGTATAGAAGTGAAGAAAAAATCAAGCAGGGAAGCATGCTTTTCAATATACTGGGTAACCGTGTGCGTAAATGTACCATTTTTTGTGAGAGCCAGAGTGATTGCAACGTTCTGGTTATGTGCACCCGTAAGATAAGTTACTGAGTTTTTCAGACACATGTCATAATGAGCATTGAAGTCATCAAATTAAAATATATCAGCGCAAGTTTGAGAGGAAAATGACGTATATATATTATCCGAAATACAGTCTAGCGAGGATCAGTCAGGCGTGGAGGAAGAGCGAAAGACAAAGAAAAGTTAGCTAAGTGAATTTTGTAGAACGAATCGAAAATACATGTATGAATGCTTCAAAGATTCTATAGAATTCACTTTAACCTGAGGGAGATCTTTGCTGATATAAACACCCAGGCCAATACTGTGATGCTTTCCTTTCTCCCGCGGTGATACTTTCCTTTGGTTGGTTTACAACAACGGAGAGAGAAATTGATATTGGTGATATTATTAATGTTTTATTGCGTCAGGCGATGCGAGCTTAGGAAAAAATAATTTTAGTACCATCAAGTGCTTCTAAAAACACGGGAGCATAAAATTAAGTTATTTTGGATAAATACACATTTCTCGTCTTTTATGTTTTTATATAAATTTCTCTTCTTTTGGAGTTAAATTTTTGATTCCGCTAATTTGAAAAAGCGTAGACTAAACAAGTGTCAGAGTGATTTGATAAGGTCACCCGGAGGCCAAGGCCACTATTGAATACAACAGTCCGAAATAACCCGCCCTGGATTCAGTTCGATTTGAGTTGGCATAATCTGCTTGGTCGAGCTATGACATCCGCAATCAAGTGGGCGGAGACCGATTTTCATTGGCCGAAGACTGTGAGCCGGCCGGATCCCCAGAGAGAATCAAAATTGGTTATAAAAATAGATGCTCGACACGAAAAGTTGAGAGATTTTTTTAGTTGGGTGACAGTTTGTTTAGTTCAGTTGGAGCTGCTATCAGTCGAAATGTAGCGGCTGGAGAAAATGGCCCCAGCCGGGGAGCCATGACCCACGGCTGGTCGCCCACCATAGAACTTATGGCCAAAGAGTTAATTTCGAATGAAGCCTGCCGCAAATTAAGTCAGGAAGTTAATTTGGAATAATGCGCCATCGACATGAATCCCAAAAGAACGTTATTGTTATTTTTTTAATCACGGGAAAATCGAAAATTCTGATTCTTCGTTCGTTCAACTTCGGCAAACTCCGTTGAATTCCATAAGGGCCCGAAAATAACTTTGCTGTTTCAGAAGTTACATAGGAAAATTGACAATCCTGATTATAGAGAATTAATGAAAAGACTTTAACGAAATACAAGAAGAGACTTTGGCGAATATTTGAAGAGATCTGTTTATTTCAACGCTAACGAAACTTAGACAAAAACAATTCGTTTAACGATTAGAAGCTGTGATGCTTTTGGCGAACTTTCTCTCTCCTTTGTAAAAATCATTTTTGACAACTGTATTCCTGGAAAAAGAAAGACATTGTTTTTTCTTTATATAAAGACATTCTACGTAACTCTCCAGGCGTGTTCGACTTGTTCATTTATTTTATTAATTCTTCTTTTTTTTGGTTTATTTTTTTTTCAACTCATAAGTGTACATCAGTGTCCGGACTGGCTAAAAGGGACGACTATTAAACTTGCACGACGAGACTTCTGGGATCTAATCACAACGTGGGACAGTGGTCCATTGTTGCAAAAGACGTCCTGTAGTCCAGCTTTTGTGGCGACATCATCGGACGGGATCGTCGGGACCGGGTGGCAGTGTCACAACACGGAGCGTCACGACCGTCAACGAGAACCAGTGTAACATTAGGGAGACGGCCAGCCAGGCTGAGGCGTCACATCTGGTGCCGTT
The DNA here is from genome assembly GCA_037127315.1 of Ascarosepion bandense. NCBI lineage: Eukaryota > Metazoa > Mollusca > Cephalopoda > Sepiida > Sepiidae > Ascarosepion > Ascarosepion bandense. The sequence continues at coordinate 1,214,804 of JBBBDQ010000253.1, forward strand.
TCGACCAGGATCTGGCTGAGGGCAGCAAGCCGTCCGCACTGCGGTAGTGTCACAATACATAATCACACTGGAAAAAGATGTGAAGGTAATCGGAATCGAGAAAACAGATAAAGAGTTTCTGGAGTAAGTTTACTTTCGCAGAGAGCTACACTGTCTGGGGATTTTTCGTGGAGGAATTCTTCTACACAGTATATGTTGTTACGTATACCACGAATGTTAGAGAAATATGTTATGGGGTTTAGGTGATTGTTGTTTGAATGTTTAACTTTGTATCTTTTTCTTTTTTTTGTTGTGAATACTCAATTAGGGCTACTTTGCTAAGGAGAGGCCTCGAGTATTACTAGCAAGCGCACTTCCTCTGCAATATGTGAAGTGGCACAGACTGCAGCATAGTGTGGCATCAGATTTCCTCAAAGGAAATGCTTGCAGGGATATTGCAAGCTATTCAGTCTTAGGCAGGATTTGGTTAGATCGTACTATCAAGACGATACACTAGAGTGATTTCTCCTACAACCAGTTGGAAGCAGCAGTGAAATGTCGAACATTTAATATGAACAGACGCTACCATTGTCCTCTGTTATGACCTGGAGAGACTAATGATACCCGAAACCTTTCCTAACAGGAAACAAATTGTGAGCATTTAATTCGTTTCAAGAAATGGGGAAGTAGTATGAACTGGGGAATAAGGGAGCTTATATGCTTCAATTGGAAAAACGTAACATTTTACGTTATAACGTAGTATAACTCAGGAAGACCGTGTATCTCACAAAAAATGGCAATATCAGAAAAAAACATAGGGGCGAAAATGAAATCAAAGTTTTGTATATTTGCATATAGTAGAAATGGGCATAAGGAGAAGGCAAACTATCTTTAATTTAGGACATTGCCAGTAAAAATCATTTTACTTATTTCGAAGATTACCACAAATAAGAAAAAAACTAATAAAGAAATCATAATAACATTTTTTTAAAAATTGGCGTCAGAATAGAAGGGAAAAGAGAATATTTCTGCAATTCTCGTATTGGCAGAGTTGCATTGGACAACTTACAGTTAATCGGCCCTAAAAATGTTTGTCTATGTTGTTCTTGGAGAGATTTTGTTACTTAATCCATCCAGTTTATGAGGCCTATTGTTATGAGATATATCAACGAGTGGCGTCGTCAAATAATGCAGGCGAGTTAACAGTACGCCCCGCATTAAGTAAACTTCATCCTTAATTATTTTCTTGGTTTTATCTCGGTGTCATTTTGGAACCACAAATTTTGTGTGAACGCTTGTTCACCAAAAACCCGGGAACAATACTTTTCTCAACCATTTGTAATTCTTGGAGGTCTACCAAAACCCGTGCATTTAATGAAGTTTTAATTGCAATGAGAATTAACTTAATTTTTTTTAATGGTTTATAATGCTGTATTTTTTTAACAATGTTTTGAACACGAAATATTTCGTTCTCTATTCAGTTCCGTATTATTTGCTTCGTGATAAAACTGAGATAAGGTACAGAAAATTTGTAACACTGATCAAGAATCCATTAGAAATATATCAACGTCCATTGTCGTATATAGAGATAGGTCGGGAGAAAGTTGTTCAGTAGAATTTCAGTATCGAGCCTCCTCATACCTAAAGGTATAACTATTCTAACAGTCGAATTAGGTTTTCTATGGAACATTAAATGATTATTTTTTTTTGTGATTACCTGTCAAATAATCTCATGCATACACTTAAACACAGAGAGACACATAAACTCATTCTCTTTCGAACACACACAGATATATATATATATATATATATATATATATATATATATATATATATATATAGATAGATAGATAGATAGATAGATATCAGCATGCAGTGTGGATATAGAAGAATCCAAAGAAGTATCCTGTACATACGAGAGAGCTCTAAATATATATGTATATAAATACACATAGAGCAAAGATAAGAAACATTAAGGCAGATACGTTACTACATACGTTTGTACAATAAAGACGGAAGCTGATGATGCTTCGACTGAAATACACCACACTTCCGACTTACCATGAAATAACGTGTCTGCCTTACTTTTTATTATATATATATATATATATATATATATATATATATATATATATATATATATATATATATATATACTACCGGTCATAATTAATATACCAACCCATTTTTTTGAAAAGAGATGATGTATTTCATACTATTTATAGAATTTTATTGTCAAGTAGAGAATTCTAAATGAAAATATAATGGTTCATTTGTTACTATTACTTTGCAAAATTTTACAAGGCAAGGAAGCAAAGATGAACTCGTCCGAATCACCCTAAGTTTTTCATTATTTTATTGATTAAACTGCACTAAAGCTAATTACCATATTCATTTGATGCACATGTTATTGTACATTGTTAACAAAAGAACCATACTATTTTCATTTATAATTATTCACTTCTCTATAAATACTAAACATATTAGGAAATACATAATTTGTTGATTATTAAAACACTGAGGTGGCCTGATAATATATATATATATATGTGTGTGTGTGTGTGTGTGTGTGTGTGTGTGTGTGTGTGTGTCGTGTGTGTAGAGACTGTAACCAACTATTTAGAATGTATTTTATATACAAATTTCTTAATAATCAATATACTGTAAAATCATGCATGCACAGGATATATCTTATTTTCTTTTACCTATAACTTATTTTCTTTTACCCATACATTAAATAACAATTACTTAAATAAACATTCGCAGTTAACACATATGCTACCATCTCTCTCGTACAGGCAATAAAAACTACATTTTAAATATTTCATAGTAATGGGAAATAATTTCTGCAATTTACTTAGGATATCCTTGTTTAATGTATGACGTACATTTTCGTAATGTTCGATTATATATTTTTCAACTCATTTCTTGCATTACAAGTTTAAACTTGAGGAATTTTAATTATAATCCTCTATCTCCACTGGAAATAATATAGACCTCTGAATTCATAAGCATATATATGCAAAGAACCTAAAATATTTTTATCTAATAATAATCCAAGAATATGTTAAAGAAATGCTATTAAAAATTAATTCAAATGTTCGTAATATTTATAAAGAAATTTTGGAAATCATTGATTTGTTTAATGCACTTTATACCTCCATGGCATACATTATTTATTAACTATCAGGAGGATATATAAACTTAAACTTATTTCATTTGCAATGAAGTAGAGAATATCTTAAAGAAATGGTAAAACTTTTTGCAGTAATACTTTCGATTATAATCGATGCGTAAATTTCCACAAGGATTGCCGTCAGTACAGCATGGAAATAACGAGGAAATTTTTATTTGAAAACTGAAACTAAATCACTATATATATGTATATATATATATATATATATATATATATATATATATATATATATATATATATGAGACGGCTGAAATTAGTGGAACACGTAATGAAGCAAGAACAACATAGGAAGACACAAAGAATTTACTAAACAAGAAAGTTTTAATGTATGGCTGAACTGATTGTTAGGGATAGTAAAAAGTTACATACTTTGAAAAGTTTTTAGAGGCCTCAGTGATGCTTGGAAAATTGGCCATCTGCCAGACACAAACAAAGTCCTTACTATTTAAATATCAAGAGGCTTGAAATGAAGCTGAGTTGGATAAATTGTTTCGTTTGTAAATTAAAGTAAAGATTTATTAACCAAATAACAAAATTTTAAGAAGAAAGGTTTGATAGCTGAAAACTATAACATACTTGTCAGAAGAAAAAAAATTCATAGAGAAAATCCACGTAATTTGTAAGTAAAACTGTTCAAAGAGAAATGTAATATTTCAAATGTCTCAAAGAAGATTAGAGTTTATGGTTTCATAGTTGTAGAATTTAAATTCTTAGGCTCCTTTTCCCTTTTCGGTAGATTGGCGACAGGGTGAGAAACAGGGTAAAACTAATAAGGAAATTGTACTTAGAGTGTCCTGTTGTTGTTGTTTTCTTTAGCGGCGTGGAGAGAAAAAGGGATAAGAAAATCGGAAGTAAAGGCGAGACGTGACCGAATCAGCTTGCAGTTTCTTCCGGGCATTGTGAGATGCTATCAGATATTAACCCATTCTGTTTGATTTTGATAAGTCAGAGGACGTTCTAAAATAGAGAATCTCGTCATGTGACCTGCTTCATCAGTCATTTTCTTTTTTAGGTCTGAAATAAAATTTGACTGATGTCATATAACAATTTTCAATTTCCTATCCATTCCAGAATTTAATTTTCACGCTGACTTGTGAAATTTACTTTGATCTGGGTTTTTCCAAAATGTTTATAGTCGTTTGAATCCGAATTTGCGGGTTTGCACTCCTAATTTTCACACTGATATGTAAAATTTGCTTTGGGTTTGGTCTTTACAAAACGCATTTACTCGTTTGGATTCGATTTTGCGGATGTGCAATTATACTTTGTGTGGTTTAGTTAACTTAGGATGATATAGGTTTTGTATCCTATGAGAATTTGTGGCGAGACACGGTTTACCATTTACTAGAGGTACATGGTAAATAAAAGGTGAATTTTATAGTTAGTAACTAAGTTATAGAAAAAATTTCGATATATGATTAAGAATGTAGAATACACGTGACTTCAGTAAGATTTAACAGCATAAAACATTTGATATAACTACTGCGTGATTGAGTATCTAAATTACATTCTAAATTTTGTTTCCGTTTAAATATGTTACTTATAGGAAGTAATGTAACTTTAGAAAATTGAATTTTGCAAAAATAAATCCTCTTGCAAATATTTTATAATTAGACTATCCAGCATTTTCGAAATCAAAACCGGCAATTTGACTCGATGCATTAAATTAAACACATTCCTATATTCATTTCCGAGGCCTGAAAACAATAAGACTTTCTTGATCGTATATTATACTTTAAAAACTATTACACTATCACCATTTCATTAAGAGTGGGTTGGTAGACATATGCTAGATGACGTCTCTAATATGCATTGTACATTAAATATTAAATATATGGAGGAAAGAACGTGTGATATTTTTAAAACCTCTTTCAAGTGAGTGATCATCCTGATGAGGTTGGATTGTGCATTATCGAAATATTATACATCTTATTTTTATTTAATCTTCTTTGCATTACTTTACCTTCAGGGTATTCTAGTATTTGATCATGAATTTGTGATGGTATGCTGAAGAAGAGATAATAAATTCAGTCTGGTTTGAATATTCGGTTATCTGATTTGGGAGGTAAGCATTGTGATCAGAGTGTTAAGCTATTCGTTTCGCTTTTTAGGCAGGATAATGTTGAAGCCCGCTGGCCAGGGCTGCATTCTAAGATACAAAGTCGATATTGATGCTAAGTGAAGGAAAACAAATGCAATCATCAAAACATGTTTTTGTGATGAACGTGCGAGCGGACACAAGGGAAAATACGTTTCTTATGCAGGCTAGTCATATTTCGTTGATGTCACTTGAGTAATAATATTATGCGCTGAGCGAGAATAAATACTGCCTGGTTGGTTAAGCAAGTCGCGGAAAAGCGTGTCCTTTCAATAATATTCACAGCCACCATTGTTACTCAAACGGATAAACTTTCTACAGCACCTAAACGAAAGGAAATTCTTGAATCAATATTTTCTTCTGCTGCATAATTATCGAAATTTTACGAGAAAAATAATCTCAATAATTCTATTGTTCGATATATTTAGTTCGGGAAAACATTATTCTCTAAAATCTTTGGCATATATTACATGCACAAAGTTGATGGAGAGGAACATATTTATTCTGAGTGACATTTTGAATATGAACATAAATATAATTTTAAAACTACCTTTCGAACTTACATTTCAGATCGTCTGGTAGAAAGTTATCCATATACAAGACGACTAAAGAGACCCATTTTTTGAACGAAATGTTCGCATGAAAATCCATGTTGAATCAATAGTAGCAAACTATGTTAAAAAGGCTCAAGAAAAGATTATATCAATAACATATAAATAATTTATTCATATATTGCTATCAAATAATAATTACCATAGTCTTTACATTTTCTAGAACTTGTCGTCAGGCAAGCATGTGAATATCCTGATATAACTACATTGAAAGTATTATCATCCACATCATGCCAAGGTTTTATGAACTTTGATTTGAGATGAGACACTACGATTGTAGATAAGTCACCTGTCAAAAGCAAAACAGATAACAAATGTACATTTTCTCCAGATTTGTTGGAGAATAAAGACTGGAAACGTTTCCAAGCAATACTTATAGAAATACCAGCTCTCCTCGTCAATGTTTTGCAATTGATATCCTTACATGATGGTACATTGAAGAATTATTTTATCTAGGCTATTTAACTATTTTTGCTTCCTATTTTTTATTCGAATAGGTAGAAGGCCAAAAATCATACTTTGTGTCCAACTGTAACGTGTTAATTGATTAGGGCCAGCCCATTTCACACTGGCTTATTTATTTAAATATGTTCCGTCATCGATACGTAACATTTCGATTTACTTAGAATAGTTAGAGATGGAATCTAAATATTAACATATATGTTGCATTAAAACAGGGGTTTGGCCAATCAGCGCCCTTTTAGACATTGTTTTTCAATTAAGAGTTTCATGAACAAATTAAATTTTCTTTCACAGAATAAATATTGGTTTTAGAGTAAAGAGGTAGACACGTTGATATGTACGAACGTATACACCTTCTTTCGAATTCATTTAAAGGATAACTGTTTGAACAGTTTTGGGATATCAGGAATGCATCATTCGAAATCCGGATATTACCAAAAGCTCAGCTAAGACAGAACGTTGATGCAACTTTTTAAATTCATTGCGTTTTTTGTGGGAGAGCGATATTTGAAGTGTTGGCAATGTTACTGAAACTTTGGAAACAAATATTTCCTCCAAGCAAACAACATCGGGTTGTTACGCCTGATCTGCAACGTTTCACAGAAATTACAAAATTATTGCCTTCTAACGTTATTATAGGTTTTCATGTAAAATTCGAACAACGTACCCGAAACGTTATCTTATAAGGTAACAAATATTTTACTTTTCAACGCGAGATTAACATAGTATTTCAAACTCCTTACTGACCAAAAACTGACTGTTCATTCTAACGCTGTCTTAATTTTTCAAAGCGCTGTAACTAAAATAAAAACGCACTTGTTAAATAACATCAGATTATTCAACGTATTTATATTCTTATATAAATTTAATTGTTTAATTGTTCTTTTTTTTTAATTGCTTCATCCCAAGCAAGGCATTCCACTGCCACTATTGCGCTTGGGGCTACATAGGGGAAGGTAAATAGAAAGAGTGGTTAGATATAGGAAATGTCAGAAGCGGGGTGATAGGAGGATGGGAAGTGTGTTTGAAAGAATGGAAGCGAGTTATTGTGTTAGGTGTCTATTGACCTTACATTTAAACTCCTGGAGATTGTAGACGTCAGGGAAGCAGTTATGTGGAAGGGAATTCCACAGTCGGGAAGTACGAGAAAAGAAACTGTTGGAGTAGAAGTTGCTGTTGCATTTTATCGGTTTCACTTTAAAAGGGTGGGATCTAGTTGCCAATCTAGTATCTCGTGCAAATTCGAACCTAGCGGGCACCAGTGATCTAAGTTCATCGGAGCAGAAGCCATGGAAGTATTTATAGAAGAAACACAGGGAAGCCACGTCGCGCCGGTGAGAGAGAGACTGCAGGCGGTCTGCCAAGTCAGTATCGATCACATTACAGACCCTCCGCTGTACCTTGTCGAAAAACCCAAGGAGAATAGCAGGAGTACCCGACCAGATATGGCAACAGTATTCAATGCACGGCCGGATGGTAGATTTATAAATGTGCAGGATAGATTCAGACGGAAAAACCTCCGGGCCCTGCACAGAGAACCGACCTTCATAGCAGCGGATTTAGCAATGGATTCGATATATTCATTCCACTTGAGGTCCGCTGAAAGTGTGAGACCAAGGAGGCGCAGTGTTTTACTCTCTGGGAGGCAAGCCCGGTCTATGCTAATGAGAGGTAGGTGCGGTTGTCTATGATGGTTAATTGATAGTAGATTGTTGAAATATTTGTTTATTTGACGATTATTGTCGAGCGCTTAGCTGTCAGTGAAGTTGGGAACGGATTTTCGGCGTTCTTCGCCCGCGGCGAGCGCCAGAAATTCGTTCATAACTTCACTGACAGCTAAGCGCTCGACAACAATCCACAAATAACCAAAGATAAGATTACATTTTGTTCATTTAATTTCATATATCTTTAGAACTTATGCATTTCGTATACATTAATTGAGAATAATTAATTCATATTAGGATCAAACGTTCCAGTATGTTCATATTATTTAGATACCAGTGTGATATAACCTGTTCCCATTTATAAATTCTAGTTTTATTAAATCAATCATTCACGTGATTTCGACGTTACAATAAGTAATTACCAAAACCAGAACATGTTAATATTACTCTAAAAGGTAAATTTAATCTACATTACTCTTTTATTCCGATTTAAGTGCACTACTGAATGATTATTTTTCCATATTTCTGAGATATTCAGTGAGTCAAGTGCCACACGTGATACGCACCTGGGCGACCATGTTTAGAAAGAGACATGACTGACTGCAGAAGGTTATCCTGCATTAGGCTGCCATTGTTATCTGCGGTAGATTTGTTGCCAGTCAAGGCTATAGAACCCAATCTGTCATGCTATTTAACCAATAACTGGAGGGAATAGGTAATTACGTGTAAGTTAATACAGTGAATTCAACTAGAATTCGAACTCAGCTCCCCGATTTCTCGTTCCGAACCGATATCCATCGCACCATGACGCTTTTCCCACGTCTTTCTAAGATAAGGTAATTAAATATTTACACTATTTATACATTGTTGGGTCTTCTTTTTTCTTAATCATATCACCCCGAGCAAGGCGGTAATGCCACTGAAGCGCAGGGGGCTTCGTAAGAATCAAAAGAATGGAAAAGAGAAAACCGGAAACCACATTTTAAACTGGGAACAAGGGATGAGCCTCTTCACCTGTTCAATAGACGTGGGTGGAGTGTGAATCGGACGATAGATTAATCTATCTACTCCAACTGAAAAAAAATAAAAGAGTGAAAAGATTGGAAAAAAGAGAGCTGGAAACCACATCTTAAACAGGAAACAAGGGATGAGCCTATTCACCTGTTCAATAGACGAGGGTGGAGTGTGAACCTGGCTATAGATTAGCTTATCTACTCCAATTTTGTTAATTCTATCTTTGTTACATTGAAATTGAATAATTTTCATATTTAAATATTTCGTGGCGAATTTGCATTTATTATGTGTTCGACTTAAAAAGAAATTAAATTAGAATAATTCATTTCAATTTGAAAAGAACAAGTATTCCGAAAACAATAAAAAATAAACCTTTATTTTAACCTTTCTTTATTTGAATATTTCATTAATGTATTTTTTCTAAAATAAGAAAGAAAATTTTGCGTCATTCCTAAGATACGGTTAAAGACACAAATTACAAAGCAAATTTGAGTGCACCTTGTAAAGCTTCAGCAAAAACCATTAATATATACTTGCAAGAAGATAATTTTTTTGCATGCTCTATGTAAATTTGAAAACATTGTGTAGCAAAGTCAACTGTTTAATTTGACATCATTACTAGCTGACATCGTTCAATTTCGTTAGCAGCTCAACATTAATTTTAGACATTCGGTTAGTAATTATTTCTTATATAACAAATGTATTGTTAGATAATTTTATCATATAATTCAGTAATACCAGAGTCCAGGTCTCAAAGGGTTGTTTAAAGGTTCAAATTAAAATTGAGTAATATTGACAAAACGTTAAGTGTCCTTAAACTACTAGTGTTAAAATTATTAAAATAGAAGGTAATTTTGCAATTAAACCATGAAATATTGTGATAACACAAAAACACATACACACACACAGTCAAAAAGATACATACGCAAACACACACACACGCACACAGACAAACACACACACACACACACACACACACACACATATATATATATATATATATATATATATATTCAATTTAAAAGAGTTATCTCTCGACCTATGTTTCTATGCTCTCACATCCTGATTGAGCACTCTGGAAGAATGGTAGTCTTTGAAAAACACTAGCTACTCTAGCATCTCCCATCGTTCATTCAGCAATGAATTAGAACACTCTCAGCTATTGGGCGTGTATAATGATAACTCACAGGTAGAATCGCCCACTGACGCCAAAACGATCGGGATTCAATCCTGGATTAAAAAGAAATCGGTGTCTAATCGTACTGATGCGCTGTGATACTGCGAAACAGGTATGTCTGGGGACCACTATATATATATATATATATATATATATATATATATATATATATATATATATAAAAGATAATTTGGAGAAGTTTGTCAAATAAATGATCACAAGTCTCGAGAAGGCACCACACCTCATGTCAATTTATTTTTAAGTGAAAATAATACTTAGGAGTCTCACACCCAATACTTTCAACACACTTGACCAATGAAAATGTTATCCTTCCAGCATCAACTCATTTAATTTAAAACATCGTATGTTACTGCACATAATATAATTTGATGTCTCAAAATTATGTTTTTCTCGTCACCAATTTCCTTCAAATTTACAGAAATTCGCCTCAGACTTAGGAAATTTTACATCCGAATTCTCTTCCTAGCATCTATACTCCACTTTTCGCAGAATGTTCCAATTTATCTATCGCCATTAAATTCTTCCTGTTTTGCCCTTTAATCAGTTTCATGTTACAAAATTAGTTATGGCTATTGTAAATATTAACAAATGACAACACACTTTCCTGGCACTAAGTAAAAAGAATCTGTGTTCTAATTATACAAATGAAGATTGGTGAATTACATTGATTTCATTCTTTCTTGGAATCAACATTTTCAGATATTCATAAGTTTAAAACATTACACAAAATAGATCGCCTTAAAAATAAATATGAGATTGTATAAACACACATGAAAATGGTATCTTCGTAAATGTCTTCCTTGATAAAGTGCTAAATTAAATAAATACTATATATTGTTTCAAGAACATCTCTGAAAAACCCTGCCTTAAAAGGTAATTTTACATACATCTAAAATGGATACATCTGATTATTCATTCTGAGATTAAAACCTTTGATTAATTAGTGTAGGTCATTGGGAAAGCTGAGAATATGATTTAGTCGATTCACTTCAATTGATATTCGTAAGATGCAAAATAAAGCGCACGGTATTGACTTCACAATATATACTATGTTCAAGTTATTTTTTAAATATAGGTTTCTCTTTGTGACGTATCTTTATATATATCAGTCACTGGGTTTCATTTGTTTGTTTGCCAATTTGTGGTCAACCACGTCAAAACCTATTAGGCTCGAATTCATCTTCTTCGTAGCGATTGAACTTCTCATGAATGGCAATTGGTTTGCTGGCCCGGACGCACACTGTGCTTCTTCAATCAGGGTTGGTGTATTCGTTGGTGATACAGAATTAAGAAAGTAAAATAAGAAGAAAGTAAAACAATTTACCCAATTTTGTTCACTTTCTTTGGGGAACGTAATCAAAGAGCGATTAGCGTTTCTCGAACTGTTTGCTCACGCCACGCACATCGAAAACTGTGGAATCTGACAGACTTTGTTAAACTTTCGCTTAGTTTTCCTGAATTCAAACATTCAGTTCAGAATGATGTGGACGTTAAAAAATAGGTAAAATCTTGCTATTTTATTTCTGCACCGATCGCGTTGGAAAACTGTGCATTATAATTTTTTTCAGAAAGGAATTAATGCAACGATCGATTGATTTATATTTCGCGGCAAACGTATCGATTTTTACTGTTCATCAAAAGAGCAGGTCATATATTCTGTCTAGAGATTCGCTCTAATCAAAACAACTTCTTAGATGTACAAGTAAAATGCCTAACTATAAAGGATCAATTTTTTCAGTATTTCTCTAAATTATGTCACAATTCATTATGTAAGAGAATGTTTTCATAATATTATATTATAAAATAGGTATTGTTCAATAGATTCTGATAGCATTTTCTTGGTACGATTATATTGATATTGCCGATAAAAATACATGTAAAATTATTTATTCTAAAGTATATATATATATATATATATATATATATATATATATATATAGAAATATATATATATATTTCTATATATATATATAATTTATTTACCTTGTTATACTAACTTACTGACATTTCGTCTAATATATGGTGCAAGAGCAACTCAAGGAAGTTGGTTACTGATTGAAATGTGAGGATTGTTATTTAAGAGGGTATTATGTGAAAAATAATATTAGTTATTAGTCGACACTAGAACACAATTATAGTTGTCAGAAAAAACGATTCTGCGTTAGTGGATCATGCTTTTTATAAAAGTAACATGAAGAGAATGAAGATGGTTTTCAACCATGATCTCAACCCGCCAGGTCTTAGTTGTGAAGTTCCGACGCAAAGAAGTGTAACTCGTCCTAAAACTGCTATAGTAATTGGGATAAATTAGTGAACGGCTGAGGATTATATCTTTGTGGAATATTTTATCAACCGCAATGCTGTGTAAGATCTTTTGAGATGTATCGACTCTGGCCAATAACGATCCTTTAGGAAGAACTCATTTGAACTTATATTAGCATACTTATTGTTATTATCACAACGTTTAGACCGTTATGCCCTCAGAATTTCTCCAGGATTCTATTTATCAGGGAAATTTTATGTTAATAACGAGTAGAAATTTTATATAATTTAGGACAAACAATGTCGGAACATGGAACATCAAGACGCTGAAGAACTTTGGCCAACATCACAATGCCAAGCAGGAAATAAGCAGATTAAACATAAAAATAAATCTGGGCATATGCAAAATTAGATGGCCAAATAATGGAGACTTTAGCAGCGAAAATCACAGGATCAATATGCAGGAGGCAAAAACAACGAAAAGTGAGTTTGTTTAATACTGGATGAAAAAAAGAAATGCATTCTGGGATAATGCCAGTTCTCTGAAAGAATTATCCTCGTTAATCTGAAAATGGAGACTCTTCAACATAACAATTATAGTAGTATATTCACCAAAAATACAAAGCACTAAGGAAAGAATATAATCTTTCGACACAACTCTTCACAATGCCAAAGCTCAGTGTAAAACCCATGTAATTAAAATCATCATGACAGACTTGAAAGTAGGCAAGCAGAGGGAAGGGGAGACAACTAACAAATTTGGATTCGAAATCCACTACGACCGGAATAAAATGATGAGTCCAGTGGTGGAAAGCGAATGATCAGGTGACAACCAACACCTGGTTTCAGGAGCACCCAAGAAGTTTATGGACTTGGAGAAAAACAGGAGGCGACAGGAACAACCAAATCGATTATTTCACCATAAAAACAATATTTAGAAACGCAGTAGATTAATGCAAAAACTATCCAAGTGCCGACTCTGGAAGCGACCAACTTCCAGTTATTTGCAAATTAAAGTTGAAACTTCGGAGACTAAAAAAAGCTCAGAGCAGCGCCGAGACTGCAATACAACACGCTTTTAAATGACCTTGACATGAATAAAAATACAATAACAAATGGGAAATGAAAATTCGAAATTGGATGCATATAAAGAAACGCACGTGACATCTGCAAAAAAACATCGTCTCAGTGAAAATCAGACGCAGAAGAAAAAACGGGTGGAAGACTGAAGAGATTCTTGACAGAATGAAAAGGAGGCAGAAATATATGCCAATACAGAGAACTGATTACAAGAAACTACAGATGAGAATAAGAATTAAGTGCATACAATCTAAAAAGCAATGACTCTATATCGAGTGTGTCGAAATAAAGAGAATGAGCAGGACTAACAAAGCAGACTGCATAAAGGAATAAGAGATCTGACATGACAAAAAGCTTGCTGCTTAACAAGATGTATAAAATCCAAGGATAGAACGATCATATTGTATAGAGAGGAAATATTCAAGCGACGTGAAGAATATTAAAACTACCTTTTCCTCGAAAATAGACAGCAACCGATATTAAACAAAGATGCTGACGGACCGGAAATATTAAAAACCGAAGTGAAACCTGCAATGGCCAAACTGAATAAAAGCAAAGCAGATGGACCAGACGGCATTGAAATACAAATACTGACAGCCTTAGAAGATTTCGACTAAGTGAAATTTACAGAAATAAAAAATGAATTATAGTACAGTGGTGTAATACCAGGTAACCTATGCCAATCAATTTTCATATCTCTCTCTAAGAAGCCAGGAGCAATCAAATGTGATTTCCTCCACCAAATTTTTTGTTTGATGCGCCACATAACGAGACTCATTGTCCGAATCCTGATGAATAGAATGTGATTTCTCACGGACACAGGGTAAAGTAATGCGATATTTATTGTTATGATGCTATCAGAAAGGGCAATACAAATGAGAAATAAAGTTTACCAGTGTATTACAGAATATGCCAAGTCGTTCGAAACAGTACGCCACAAAGAATTGATATAAATGCTCAGTAAACTCGAAATATTTTGCAAAACATCAGAGTAATCAATAACCTCTACTGGCTGCAAACATGTACATACGAACAGGAAACGAGTTCAGGAGTATAAAAAGACAGAAAGGCGCTTAAGACAAAGATGTTTTTTTCACCGAATCTTTTTCACTTTTACAGCGAGACTATTCTGAGGACACGAGAAATTATCCCAGGATCCCTCATATGCTTTCACAATCTGAACACCATATAATACGCAGATGGTAAAGTGCTGATAACTGACAGAAAAAGAAAACTACAAATTTTCCTAAAACAGTTAGATAATGAAAATCGAAAGAAATGACTACATATAAACAACAAGAAAACATAAGGTATAGTCATCAGTAAACAGAGGAGCCCAAAATGCCATTTACATGTTTGGGATACTAAAATGAAGCAAGTACAAAAATCTGAGTACATGGGAAGTGTTCTAACGGAAGACGTAAAGTGAGACAGTGAGTTCCGAAGACAAATTGTCATGGTGAATGAAGCATTCCAGGGGATGAGCAGAGTATTAATAGACAGGAAAAATTGTGAGTTGGATTCCTCTGTAATGCTGTTCTTCAATATGACTGTGAATGCTGGACAATATCATCAAAGACTGAAGAGAAAAATTGAAGCTGCTGAAATGTTTTTTCAAGAGAATTATAGTGTGGATATTATTGATCGAGCAGGTGAGCAATGATGAGATTTTAGAACGTATGGAATGAAAAGGCAATTAATAGTGAACATCAGAAAGAGACTGCTGAAATTCTTGGGACATGTGATGAGTAAAAAAGGCTTCGGGGATCTGATACACAATATTCAGATAGCGGGAAAGTGAGACAGGCGAAATCAACGGATAACATATATGAAGTGCCTGAGAAGTAAGATGACAGAGCTTGTCTTGGGTGGGCTAACAGGAGAAAGACTGCTAAGAGTACCAGGAATAAGGAGACATAGAAAGCCGTTATCGCCTACGTCTTGAAGGGACATGTCACATAGAAGAAGAAGAATCTATTTACTTAGAGAAATTTTCCTTGAATAGCTGATATATTAATAGTGATTTCAATGTCCGGGCTGAATATGCTCGATAAAAAACAGTAAAAGAGTAAAGATTATATAACCCTAGACATGACAAGTGGGTTGTCAGAAAGATACTGGACTTAAATGGATTGTTATCGTTCAAAATAGCCTGAAGTTTATCTGGATCGACAGACACCTAAGAAGGAATGTGCAAATGAGTGCCAAAACTTATCATAATTTATACAAAGTAGAGATCATTACACAGAAGAGCTTGATTCTAACTACTGTAAACAATAAATATAAAAAGTATACAATAACATATTTGGCGTTGTTAAATTCATTTGTAAAGTGCATATTGTTAATTAAATCAGAAAAAAATTGGCATAAAAGAAAATGTGCAAGAAGCCGTGAACTTTTTGTTTAAAATGTATATATATTGTTGTTATTATGAGAAATAATACTTGATTTTCTTAAGGTATATTAAGAGCCCATAATTGTATTTATTTCGCTTCACGTGTTTTGAGTCCAAAGTTGATTCTCTTCAGGTGAACAAAAGTATGATTTTAGATAGGGGGAACCGTTTGTTTCTTGGATGACCGAAGCAGCGCGTATATATATATATAAGTAGCGGTGAGCAGGTCAAAAACTTCATACGCATGCGGGTTGTTTTTCTTTCCGCACTCGCCCGTTAAATCTCTTCCATTTTGAGAGTCAGTCACCTTTCGTTGGCAAATATTTTACGCTGTCTTGCGAAATTTTATAACGTCATTATTCTTTAACCTTTTTTCAGTGATTTTGATTCAGTTCCACTCTACTGGTCTTCTAGTAATTGTTAATGTTTCTGGAATACTGTCTTTTGCAATGGTTTGCAATTTATTTTTTTAAGCGCGTTTCAATCAAGTGTGTGTATCTGTGTGTGCGTGCCTTAGGATTTCTATGTTGTTTTGCTTGAAAAAAATGTTTTTTTATTAATATTTCTTCCATGCAACATGAGTGTGTCATAATCTGCATTTTGGTAGATAAATATTACTCTAAATTTACCTTAACTTCATTCGTGTAAATATAATTATATCAGACCAAAAGAGAGCATAATACCTGCAAAATTATTATGTTAACCTCTATCTCGGAAATTGCGAGAAAATTCAAATTTGATGAGAAATAAATGGATATATTATATGAAACAATTTAATTGCAAAAACATTAAAATAGTCTTTTGAGATTGCGAGGAAAAAAGATATGAGAAAAAGAACATATTTATTCAAGTTGGTTTTACGAATGTCAACCTAAAGTAATGTTGCAGAATAATAAGGACATTCAATAAAACAGAAAACCGCTAAGCTATTACATTAAGTAAATATGTAAATAGACAAATGTTGCTACAGAAAGAAGGAAATGCAAGAAAATTGTATTCAAAATTATTTATGGCCTGTATTTGATATACTGGATCTCTGAAAAACAGTTTGATTTTAGTTAATAATAATCTAACATTGGAAAGCATTAACGGGAATTTAAAGTAGTAATTTAAGATATTAAATGCGGCATAATCAGTCAATCAGCCATATGTGATACATGTTTAGGCGATCATAACTCTAAAGAGACATGACTGACTGGGAAGAATATTATCCCACAGTAGGTTACCATTACATTCTGCAGTAGATTGTTAGCCAGCCAAGGCTATAGAACTCAACCTGTCTTATTATTTAAAGCACAACTGGAGGGAAGAGATGGAATAATACCTTTCCCAAGTAAATGCAGGGACTTTATCTGGAATACGAACTCGTCTCCCCGATTTCTCGTTCCGAGCCGATATGTACTGCACCACAATGCACATCCGCATGCATAAAAAGTAGATTTAAATTTGATGCACAATAATTAGACTTACATTTGATGGTGGTGCGAAACAAATCAGAAATATAAATGTATGGTTTGAAAAATATATTTTTCTGCATTTTCTAAAATGCTTTAAGATAATGAATATAATAATACAAGCAATATTCACTCACACTTTGCTAACTTGATTTTTCTAACATTTTCAATAAGCAACCAAGTCTCTAAATGCAAAGTCAATACTCATCTACTAACCACTGGACTCTAGCTCTCTCCCCACCCCCGTATAACCTTCCCTTTCTCTCCACCTATGTATCTGTCATCGTACCTGCTTTCTCAGCTTCCTGTTGTTCCTTTCTAACTAGTTTGTACTCCTCACTCTTTTCTAATTAATCTTTTTACATTTATGTAGCCCCCTGCAAATCAGTGGCGTTTCCGCCTTGCTCGGGGTGAAATGATTAAAAAAAACAAAAAAAAAACAAACACATATTCTCTTCTTATCCCAAATCTCCAGAAGAAAATCAAAACATATTTTTAACTTAAGTATCTGAGATTAAAATACAAGAAACCGGCATTATAATATTAACATTTGAAGAACAATATCAGCAAATGTAATGAAAAAGGTAGACTTCATGCAAGTCTACCGTAAAATGCCTGGCACTTCCTGCATACTTCACAAATTTTCTTTACATTGCTCTAAGTAGAATCATATAGACAAACATCTCTTTGTAGAGAAACGGTCCACACTCGGAATTTTTTTGATCTTCACTGAACAACAAGCAGATTTGGAACTATCCATTTGGAACTATCCATTATAAATTTTATCTGACTAAGTATCAACAGGTTCATTAAATTTTATCTATTTAATAAGATACTTATAAAAACTGTAATTTTTCTAATAATTAAATTGTTTATCAAGAAGTCATTTCAAATAAGATGCTTCCTAAAATTTTAAAAAAAATCAATATATTGAAAGATTTGAACAATTGTAATCATTAGAAAAAATGGGGCGTGATGTTTATTCAGTATAAAATGTCATGAAAAGACATTATATTTTTGATAAGTCATGAAAGCACATTTTAAATTACAAAAAATATAACATTTTCTAAAACGTTCTGAAATAAAAAAATAAATATTTACAATTTTATGTTTTACGTATTTAAATTTATGTATTTTGTTTGTTCAGTTAAAATTAATTCCTAATATCTCACCAAATATTCATCTTTCAAACCTCATTAACCCTCTATTTTGAATGACTACCGAGCCTCGTATAAGGTGTATTTAGTAAAATGTTCTTGTTTCATCTCATACAATACTGACAATTATTACGAGCAGTCACAAAGCAGAATCTGTTATGATCGGAACTATAACACGCCGTAAAACTGGAAAAGGTGTTACTTGTGGGGTATTGCGGCTGAATAAGTTGAGAAGAAAATTCTCTTTTTACATGTTCTTTCTGAGAAGTATGGCACTTTTAACCAAGAAAGAAATCTCAATAACAAATTTATCAACCAATGGGCGTGACGATATCAGGATCACTAACAATCATTCCTCATAAATATCGAAAGGGAAATATTAGCAAATACTAGAGCGTTGTCTGAATAATTTCCATAATGACCGATATTCACTGTTCGACAACTGATAGGATTGAAAGTAAGGGAAACCCACGAGAGTGTTAACATTCTAAGTACACGAACAAGCAAAATCTGTAACATTTAAATGATAAATTCACTTGAAACGATGAGCATTAACATCACCAAATGTTCTTATATATATATATATATATATATATATATATATATATGTGTGTGTGTGTGTGTGTGTGTGTGTGTGTGTGTGTGTGTGTGTGTGTGTGTGAGAGAGAGAGCGTGGGTGGGTATCAGATTAAACAAATGTCAACTATTATGTCTGCTTATTTTTAATAAAATCCGTTCATACTCACGTTCCCGTTATTTTTGTTACCATAACTCACACCACTGAGGATGATCTTGGAAAGAGATTGAAAGTTCTTGGGTACCTTGCGAAATGAATGATAATAACTTCTGTCGATATTACAGTTAATTTCTGACATCCTACAGTTGTAAGACGTGAAATATAATTCGTGAGAATGAACGGATATTATTAAAATAAGCAGGCATAATATTTGCAATATATTTAATCTGACACGTTTAAAAGAATATTTGATGCCTAAATACACACACACACATAAAGAAATAAATATAGAAAGAAACACTAACTCTCAAATATTTTGGTAAATATGTTGAGAGTAAAGGAAGTGATTAAGATAGATACATAATAGTGTGGAATAAAGACAGTTAAAACCACACAAAAGAATTAACCGGACACTCGGTGTAAGATTCCATTACCATTAGAATATGTTCCCTGATGTAAATATTTATACTAAAATATTTGGGGTTAATTTTAGAGAAAGCAATGGATATTAAACTCTAATGTTTGGAAGGAGCTGAATTTTATTAGAAACCATTTTCTTTCTATAAAATACTGAATTTTTCTGCTGGACAAATGTTGCTGTTCTCTAAAAAGTATGTTACTGATTATGGTGCCTCACGATCATATTTCAGCATTAAAAATTACGCGCGATTCTATAATGATCAGCAGAATATTTGGTGACTACCTCTAAACACCATAACTTTACTACAGCCAGAATCCGCGATTCGACTAATGCGGTAACTTAACCGACATTCATTGAATAACGGGAAAATGGATATCGTCAATAATCACACACGAAATTTGCGAGATAATCTGATTTCATTCAATCAATCCGTGTTACTGAATATGATCGATGTGTCTACTGAACATATCAGCATGAATTTCGCAGCCAAAATACGTTAATGAACATAATATAATATTATTAACATAGTCAAATTACAGAAGTAGAAAATGTTAGTCATCATATTACACCGGTCGACATTTTACTTTTCTTTTTTACCCAAATGTTACTGAGCAATGGGCACATGTTTCTGATATATTTTTGCAAGCTGATTTTTAAAAACCAAGTCTACTTTGCCCTATCAGGCCATTTTTGTCTCTTTACAGATAATACCTTTCTGCTCAAAATAGGCCTAAATAACAAATTTCATTGTGAGGTGCCAGGAAGTAATACTGTAAATAAATCACTTCAAATGTTTTATTTTAGGTTCAAGTAACTTATCATTCAAGGAAAATCATCCTAATAACGTCCTATGTGTATTTTTATCAGTTTCAGTTTTGATTTTCTAATCTACATATTCTTCATTTTCGTTGGATTTTATACCTGACGCCAAAAATTCTTTTGAGTAAACAAAAATGAAAAACCTTGTATGTCATATGTTCTTATATGGTCAGAATCTTTTATATTGTTATGTTTACATTTCTGTCTTAAATTTTTTAATGTAAATATTTGATTAAATTTTATTGTTTCTTAGGGTTTTAATAAAATATTATTTATTCTCATGCAATTTTTTATCTGTATTATTTACCCGGAATGTCTAATCATTGTTAGAAAATACAAAGTTTATCAATTCTATATCAAAGAAACATTTCAGATACTGGTTGGCAATTTCCCCAACATCTGGGGAAAATGCCAACCATTGTTATCGATAACAGTTGTGATGAACTCATATAGAATACAGTTATTTAACAATTGTTATGCATAAAATTAACAACCAAAGCTCACTCTTGTATACTTGTTGATATTGTTGAAAGTTATATTTGATTATATTTGTTTGATATTATTTTATGATATTATTCTTATTACTGACGGTAATATTTAATACTAAAGAAAACTTTAGGTAAGTTTAATAAATGTAAGAATTAATCTCTTCCAATAATATAAATTTCTGGGGCAGTATACCGTTTATTTTGATATTTCTTTGTACAGAATCTACTCACTGTAAGTTTATTTATATGCTAAAATATACTACTACCAAAGACCATTAAATCATAATAAATTTTAAACATCAAATGATTGATTAGATCGAACATTTCCCATAACCAAACTAAATGAGTCAACTCTATGTTCCATTCGCATTCCAGGCAATATTGTGACAACCACTGTTACACGTTCTGAAATTTTTAAACACATGGAAACATGAAGCTAAAAAGTCGTGTCAAGTTTAATTTGTATAAAAATGATGTAAAAGAGAAAATATATTTGGTTAGTCATTAGAGCCCATTTTAATATAAAGGAATATATAATATTTCAGGTTTCTGAAATGAAATAAATGTATGTTTTATAAAATATTGTGTCATATATTATCTAATTTTCTTTATCATCACCATTTTTATTTACAAACGCCTCAACAAAGATTTATATTACAAACATCATTAAGTATCCATTTATTTTTTAGTGGCTCGCAAGGAAATTTTTCATGCCATACATATAATGACTTATAAAATTTGGCGTATAGCATTTCATCAAATGTATGTTCGATATATCTATAAATTCATTTACATTCAGTAATATTCATATATATATATTTATATATATATATATATATATATATATATATATATATATATATATATATATATGTATCAACGATTTAAAAAATTAAAAATTCTCTTAGTACAGATTTTGGACACAGATGAGTAACAAATAAGAACATTTGAAATTTATTATAGTGACATAAAATATTTTAAGTATGTCTGGTAGATTTTTTTTATATGAAATATAGTTTTACAAATACGATCCTAAAGACACAAATCAGTCAAAGCAACTGTTACATAGGAGTTAGAATAATTCGTTCAAAGCGAAAATAACTGGTTTTGAATTAAAGATTTGACAACAGTTCATTCAATTACTGAAATCATTTTATTCCATGATTGTTTAGAGCAAAAAGCCTATTAACATCTGCGGAATGGTAACAGAAATGTTAAAATTACTGTATTATCTGACCTGACAGTTTAAAAGAATTTGAGTAGTTAAGCTAAAGCATTTTCAAAACATTCTAGAAAAAACTTCATCATTGATCAGTTTTTCCATCACGAGAACATCTTGTCATCAAAGAAAGCGAGCATTGCATGGATTCTGATGTGAAATCATTAAAACTCCACTTCGGTTTCCTGATATAGAAGTTTTGGAATATTCTTTTTATCTACATTTAAGACATTTTAATAGATATTTTGAAAGGTACTTTTTGAAATGATTACTGGTTTGACTTGATTATATTCTTTTGACAATCGGTTCTGATGCCAAAATAGCTGATATAATTATTTGCAGTTGACCCTTCTACGAGATGGATATATAAATCTCATATTTAGAAGGTTTCTTTCACATTTTATTTTTCCACGAACAGTTTGCATGTCTATCATAATTTTACAATATAACTCCGCTAGGTCTGGCGCATATCTTGCAACAGTATAGTGAGTTATTGTTACAGGAGTGAAATATATACCCAATTCGATGAGCAGAATCAACATTTTCTGCAAGGTTTTGCTAAATTTCATAACCATAAGTATGAACTAAATTCAGGTTTGATATACATTTTGGCCACATGCAACACTTGCTATATTTTGTTAGTAGCTGCAAGTTGCATGCAGCATTGTATCACCGGAAAGTATTCATCATCTCTAATATTGTATGGCTTCAAGTGTATAAGTTCATATACTTTTTCTATGTCTCGTGTCCCTTAAATATATTAGGGATCATATCTTTCAATAAATGCCTCTCTTTGTAGCTCTTAATATATTTTTTCGCTATTAAGAAATCTGCTTCGCCGGTCGATCACTAAAGTTGACCATGTGGATATATAGGTATCTTCCCTCTGTCTTTCCTACCATCAAACTGTCCTGTGAGTAGCCCATTTTGAAAGCACCCTTTCCTCCCTATATGCTCCAGGAATTTCAACTGTTTCTACTTAATGTTATGTATAAATGTCCTCCTTGTTGCTATTGTCTTTATAACCTTTTCATTACTAACCTGCTTGGTTCATGATATATTTAGGTAGAATCACATGTCTGTTGCTTTAAGTTACTTCTTATATTTAAGTAAACAGTGATTTAACATGTGATCTAGGTACTACTAAATCCATATCTTGGATACCATGCACGTATGGATCTTTGCATGGAATTATTTATTGTAATTCAGTTAACTGTACGATAAATACCGAATAATTTGCAATATATATTTACGGTGATGCATATTTAATTCTTTTCAGTGTATTCATATAAACGCATATATATCTATGATGAACAGTGATACAGCGCTGAACGCTTGTATATAAATTATGCTCTCATTTCGTACGAGCTCTCTAGTAGGAAAGCTTTTAAAACATTTAACACGTCTGCGATTTATGCATTACTCTCTTGTAATGAATTAATTTCACACGATGGCTAGCGTGTGTATACACAGCATATATATATATAACACGCTAAAATTCCTTCTCTCTCATTTCACGGTCCGAGAGAATTAGGCATTCCCATTGACACAAAATCAGTTGAGATTCGATCCCGGCTGGAGCAAATGGATATCTAGCCACACTAATGAGCTGTGATACAGAGAAACAGACATGTAAATGGAAGACTATATGTATATATCTATTTGTTCCAACCGGGATCGAATATATATTACAAATTAATCAATATTTATACTACAGTTAACTTAACTGGATTACAATAAATCGTTTTATGCAAAGATCTATACGTTCATGATATCCAATACGTGGATTGTTTTAGCAGTGCCTAGAACATATGTTAAATCACTGTTTACTTAAATGTAAGAAGTGACTTGAAGCAACAGAAATGTGATTTTAGGGAAATCTATTATGAACCGAACAGGAAGAAGTGAGCAATGGAAATGTTATAAAGACATTACCAACAAGGAGGATTTTATACATAATATTAGAAAAAACAGTTACATTTCCTGGAGCATATAGGGAGGACAGAGTCCTTGGAAAATTTGCTAATCACATGACAGTTTTATTTCTGATATGAGCTTCTAATTTAACGATCATATTATGTTTAGCTGGTAATGAGTAAAAATTTGTCATGCATAATAATTTACCTAGAATAGAAGAGCTACTGAACTGCTATCACCAGAAAACCTTTCTCAAAATATGACCAAAGAATCGAATACTTCCTGGTGTCATGATAATGTATTCACATCCACTCGTTCTATCATTATCAATCAGTGGGTAGTTGTAGTCCTCGATAGTATGATATAGATCAAAAGATAGATAATCTAGCAGAATGGATTACAGTCATAACTTAGAGGGTAATATGCATAAAAATCTATGAGATTTGTGATGTTTATCTTTTTTATAATCGTGTGGCCCCAAGCAAGGCATTTTGTTGCCACTGTTGTGCAGGGGATTACATAGGAGGAATGTTGAGGAGTGAGAGGTTGCTGTGGGTGTCAGGAAGAGAGTAGGAGAGGAAAGAGATTACTGATGAGAGTGGGGTGGACGAGGATGAATGTTATGAGGAGTGAGATGTTGCAGGGGTGTTAGGAAGAGAGTAGGAGAGCGAAGAGACTACTGATGAGAGTGGATGGATGTAGCAAAGCATGAGAGAGAGAATGTACGTTAGTGAGACAGGAGATGACTATTGACTTTACATTGAAATTGTTAGAGATTGTAACTGTCAGGAAAGCAAGTATGCGGAAGAGAATTCCACAGGCGGAAAGTGCGAAAAAAGAAGCTGATGGAGTAGAATTTGCGTTTACAATTTATTATTTTCAAAGAAAAATGGTGGGACCTAGTTACTAATCTTGTGGCTCGAGGAAATTCGTATATAGGAGGTACCAGTGAGCTAAGTTCATCGGAGCAGAAGTCGTGAAATATTTGTAGAAGAGGCACCGAGAAGCCACACTGCGTCGGTGAGTATCGATCACATTACAGATTATCCGTTGGATTTGGTCAAGGATACCTAAGTGGATAGCAGGAGTATCAGACCAGATATGGCAGCAATACTCAATGCACGGGCGGATCGTAAACTTGTATATATGCAGGATTGTTTTGGACGGGAAAAACTTCCTGGCCCTACACAGATAAGCGTCTTTCTTAGGAGCGGATTTAGCTATGAATTCTATAAAATTCTTCCACTTGAGTTTTGGTGTGAGAGTTAACCCGAGGAGACGCAGTGTTTTGCTTTCAGGGAGAGAATCTTGAGCTATGTTAATGGGCGGGAGGTACGATTGTCTGTGGTGGTTATTACATAGCAGCTTTGTTTTGGAAGCATTAAAATTTACGAGCCATTTCTTGCCCCAGTCAAACACAGATTGGAGTCCTTTTCAAGCTCGGCAGCGAGGTTTGCTTTTTCTGCTTCAGTAGATTTTTGATCGAGACGAGAGTAAACCGTAGTGGCGTCAGCATATATGCCCATTTGGGATCTTATTACATCAGGGAGATCGTTAATATAGATAAGAAAATGCGTAAGACCTAGAATAGAGCCTTCAGAGACATCCGCATTCATATGATAGTATTGGGAGGCTTCTCCGTTCAATACCACCCTCATTGTACGGTCTGAAATGAAGGACTGGAGAAGGTCAAACAATTGTCCAGTTATACCATAGCCTTGCATAGTTATACTATATCCTTGCATAGAAGTCCAGCATGGCAGACTCTGTCAAACGCTTTGGAGATGTCAAGGGCCACATTTCGGGCATCGTCGTTTTTGTCGAAGGCCTGGTGTATATACTCAGTGATAGACGTGAGCATATCAGCAGTAGACCTGATGAAACGGAAGCCATAGTGTTTGTCAGAGAAGAGTCTATGCGTTGTGAGATGTTGTACCACCTCGGCGTTGATGATAGCTTCGAACACTTTGCCAAAGATACGTAGGAGGCTGATAGGGCGATAATTAGCGGAGTCAGAATGTTCTCCAATATTGTTATATATAGAAACCACGGAGGAGAATTTCCAGCAGACAGGAAAGCAGGAAGCAGAAAGGCAGAAGTCATAGAGTTTAGAGAGAACAGAGGAGAGCTCAGAAGCACATTTCTTTAGAACAACTTGAGTATTCCGTCGCCGCCGCTCGCATTATGGGGGTCAAGCTTAGAAATTATTTTGGAGAACACCGAGGGAGTAATTAATATGTCAGTCACTTGGGCCTTGGTTCGGAGAGGGAAGTAGGATACAGATACTCCAGACGAATCCAATGTCGAGTTATTGGAGAATATGCGAGCGAAGCACTCAGCATTGTATACTGAGGAGGCGAGGACCTCATATTCGTTAATTAGATGTGGAATTGAGGGATTACTGTTAGCACGCTTTTACAGAGCGTTCAGTAGTTTTTGGAGCCGAACTTACGAGATGCTATGCGCTGCTTCATTCTGGCTGTAAGCATCAGCTTAGCTCCATTAAGTACCTTCTTGCATTCATTGCGAGCCGAAACAAAAAGGCGCCTGTTAGGATTTGACGCGTGACACCGGTAAAGCCGAAACAAGTGATTTCGGTGGGCGATTGCAGCTGAGCAGGCAGGGGAGAACCAAGGGGATAAAGGGGACTTAAGTCTCAACTTTCTGGAAGGGATAAACGCGTCAACCCATGAGCGCAGTCTTCAACAATAAGGCTAAATACTTTATTCCAAGAGATGTCACTCAGGAAATCGCGAAACGAGTCCCAGTCGGCTCTTTGGTAGCAGTAAGATCTTCTGCTGGTCTGAGGTTCTTGGGTGGGGTAGAGGTGGAAGGACGTATTGACGGAAACTAATGCATAGTCAGGGTTTCCAATAGGGCAGAGTTGCTCGACATTGCAAGAGTCAGGGGTGAATGTAAAGCACAGATCTAGTAATGAGTCGTGTCCGTTAGGTTTATTACAGAAATGTGTGTGGAACTCCACCACCTGTTTAAGGGACTGGGTGATAGAAAAATTCATGGTGTGTACACCAGCGAGATCTGTTATGCAGCCACTCAGTATGATGAATGTTAAAGTCGCCAAACTCAAATATATGGGCAAACGGGTGGGAAAAAATGGCCTTGTCGATATTGTTGGAGATGCTGTCAAGAACGGAGCAGTCGGGTGTTGATGGGGAGCGGTAGAGAAAGAAGACGTAGCTAACTGAGCTTAGAAGGGAGAGACGGAAACACATATAAGAGCAATGTGGGGTTTCAAGAGAAATCATCCTGGCTAGAGGAAGTCGTTCACTGACGTAAACACCAAGTCCATGCATGTGGACATTGGAGTCCTTTCTGAAGAGGGGAAGTTAGCCAGGGATAGAGAAGTCAGAAGAAAAAATATGTTTACGATATTTGTTATTGCATAAAAAAAACTCAGTATATTGTGACTTTTTTATGTATTCTAGATTAGCCCAAACTCTCCTATCTTCAATTATAACGTTGATATAAAACGGTCGAGACTAAATATGGTTCAGTTAGAATTCATAGAGGGCGCATACACTTGAGTGTTACTCCGGCATTGATCAACTGAAATATTAAATATTGAGAGGAATATTTCCGTTCATATTCACAAAATTAATGCATATTAACGGTTGAAATATTTGGTAATTGAAATAGGTGGTAATTTAAATAAAACCACGTAAACCAAACTATGAGATATTTTACTTCGTAATTTTTCTACCTCTTAAATTAAGCAATTTATTATCCCTTGCTGCCTGTACATTACAACAATTGGCAACTAGTAAATTTGTTCGGAAAGTCGATTGTGAGAAAAGAATTAACCTTTAAAACTGCATTAGAATTGGAGTTCCTATTATAACGTGTATCCAATGTTAATGCTTTTTTAATTTACGAAGATGTACAGTTCATAGTATTTTTTTTTCTTGAAAAAATAGAAATTATTAAGCAACTTTACCATCATCAGTTAAATAGCCAACAATTATATTTAATCTATTTTTCGTGCGTAGATGCCAATTTGAAATATATAGAAAGGCTTCTATAATTATAATTTTTTGAATCATTATATTTTCTATAATTAGTTGTTTCATTCTTGATTATTTGTTTTAATTGGTTTTGTAACAACTACGCTCTCCCGTAGACTTACTGGTCAAATTTCTGATCAAAGTAAAATTAAACAACATTTTTTAGAAGAACATAGCCATGTTGATAATATCAGACAAGCTTTAGTCAACAATACAATAATCCTTATTCATACACATAGTAAAAACAAACTTCAGACATTAGAGGCCATCTACGTTAAAACCAAACAATATACACTTAATAAAATCACGTTTAAATCTGATCATCTCACATTACATTGCATTTAAATACATGGTTCTGTTAACATTTCGAGCTCTCACGTGGTCTGATGTCATAGAACCACATTACAAAATTACTAACTGCGTTTGCAATTTGGTAACTGTTATCGTTGTTTAGCAAAGGTTTATGTCAACACAAGTTAGAATTGTCTTTGTTGGTGGATGTTTTTATGTTAACGTCCTTGTAACCTCTCTGAAGATGGCTCATGTGAGTGGAAAGCTGAGAAACACCTTAATCAGTAATTATCCAAATGTTGGAGAATTTTCTCTTTAATTTCACCTTAAATTAAAATCAAAATACGAAGTTTAGAACGGCTGATGATTAGGCATACTAGATATTTATTGTATCTTATATTTAACAGTATATGTTTCGAACATATTTATATATATATATATATATATATATATATATATATATATGCCTGTGTGTGTGTGTGTGTGTGTGTGTAATTCAGAGATAAAATAACGGACATTTTTTAACTTTACGGAGTAATCTTCAAAATTATATACTTTCTCTTTATAATCCAGCCTTCCTATTCAGTGATTTGATATAGTCTTGAAACCATCTTTCCTTCTGCTGGATGAATACAATCGAGTATAGACCACAAAATGGTATTAGTTAACTGGTCATGTTTCTCACAATATTTTTTAAGGTATTTGTAATATATGTCCTTCAAATTTGATTCCCGAAACCTAGATAATTTTTCTTCATTAGGTTGAGAAAAGAAAGACAAGTTCATCTCATTGGCACCGATGAAGTGAACAAAAGCTTTTGTTATCAAAATCCGTCTTGGCATAGAAATATTGAACTCTTATCGATCGCTTATTCTTATGCATTTATCACTCTTCAGGCGAACGGTTGTTCGACATTTTTGGTTTTGTTATTGACCGTAAGATATTAACTAGCGTTAGCGGAACCCATTTCCCTTTCATAAATATATTATATATACTTGTCAAGTTGATTATATCCACATATGTAATGTTATTAAGAGAAATAAGTCTACCCTCTTTTGCTGTTAACATAGTTTCTGAAATTCATTTACATCAATAAATTTTATACATAATCCATAAGTTCTCATTGATCCATATATGTCTCAGTATATTTGCCAAAATTCAAAATACAAAATAAAATAGAAGACAGATATTTCTAGTGAACTATGTCTTTCATTGTTGGAAATAAATAATTTGTTTCCTGCCAATATTAAGTTGACTTCGAATACCATATCGCATGAGAAAAACGGATTTTTCAACATTGACTTGACTGGGAATTCCAAAAAAATTTACATAATAGCAAAACATTGTTAACCATTGATTAATAAGAATTATTTGTAACCATGAAGAACAAATAATATCAATGCGAGTAAACACAAGAATGATATCTCGAAAAGTTTCATATCAAAGAAATCACAACAGAATTTTAACACTCATATTGTGATATAATCTCCAGTATCCTATGGATAAATATCAGTACCAAAAAAAAAGTAGAAAGTGCATGTATAGAAATATATTTTTCTTTACTTAATATATAAAGTAGCATAAAATCCTAATTGGGTACTGGTTTTTAAGCTAGTATTTATGGAGGACTAAAATCGAAAGGGGCTTCTAGTTTCAGTTAGAGAAAACAATGAACATTTTGAAAAAAATAAATTTGAATTCCTCAATTCAATCAATAAAATTTCAAGACACTTCTAAAACTCTGATTCGGACTATGAGTCTCATTCCGGAAAAAAAACCGAGCTAAGCCGAAATACAAATTCAGCGAAAAACAAAGTTTTTCAAATCACAATCTCCGAAAAACTTCTGTAGATTTAAAATATTTAAATCCCAAAATCAACGGCCCCACAACGCTCACTTTAGATTTAATTCCTTGGTATTTTGAAAAAATAAAACTGATTTTCTAAATTTACAATAATTTGTATATATATATATATATATATATATATATATATATATATATATATATATATATTCACATGCACACAGTCGAGTGTACAGGCATACACACATATCTACAACACATATTCAATTAAGGAAAACAATTTCTTCAAACTGCCAAGAAATCAGAGTTAAAGTCAGATGCGGAGGGGAGGTTTGGAATTTACGCACCGTTTGTGATTTCAATATATATATATATATACATACATACATATATATATATATATATATATATATATATATATATATATATATATGTGTGTGTGTGTGTGTGTGTGTGTGTGTCTTCGTTACTGAGATTAGGTCATTTTGGATCTAAATTCAGGAATATTAATTTTAGATTGTGATATCGTAAATATTTTGCATTGCAGATGTTCATTAGCAGAAAAAATTAATACATTCAAGCAAGAATATAAAAGCGTGTATTAATCATCAAAATAACTGCTATGGAATTTAAAACGACTCAAAATATTATCAAATGAGTAACAAGCTGTTTAGCATCTTGTCACGTTTAACTCTTCGTAAATTTACCATAAATTTGTGACAACGTTGGGCATAAATTTGATTGTTGCGTTGTTTTATCATCGCTCTATAATCTCACAAAAGTGCAACGCTGTTAGTCTTTTCTGTGGTAGAATAACGATTAATTAAACTGTTACCGTATAATGTACTTATATTTTATATGATTGGGTCTGTTTTAGGCTGTTATATCTGCCAAATAATTTAACATTTTGCATTATATTCGTCTATGTGTTATTTTCCTTTATGCGGTGTATTGTAAGGGTCTACACAACTTTTTATGTAGTTCTCTCTTTCCAGTCTCTCCAAATCCCTGTTCGACCACCTGTAAATGTTAGCTAATTATGTAGAATATTTTCTCCTTTTCTCTGTCTCTCGTGCCTGCAATTGGATCTGTGAGCCTTGAAGATTGTAAGCTCTCTTTTTTCATTAATTGCATTAGGAATTGTATCTCCTTCGAATATGAAAATATGATTTATTTTTTATTCATCTTCCCAAAAACCTATATCCTTCCTCATAAAATTTCCAGTTCATAATTTCCTCCATAATGTGAAGAACAATATTTCTGTTGACTCGAATTTCTTCTCATCTGTGAGGAGATTGTCGAGCGTGTAATGTTATATTGCATATCCGAT
Source organism: Ascarosepion bandense (assembly GCA_037127315.1). Taxonomy (NCBI): domain Eukaryota; kingdom Metazoa; phylum Mollusca; class Cephalopoda; order Sepiida; family Sepiidae; genus Ascarosepion; species Ascarosepion bandense. The sequence continues at coordinate 1,246,421 of JBBBDQ010000253.1, forward strand.
AATACATAAGTATTCGGTACTCGTTTCTTTGTTTCTAAAAAACATTTCTTGTATTTTAAGTTTTTACTTACAGTTTGGAAGGCACTTCTTTAATTATGCATCTTTATACGTCGGTGAAAATTTTGTTGAACCCTGATAAAAAAATTTCCAGGAAAATTTTATACCAGCTTTCAATTCAGCGCCGTATTATTTATTAACTCGTTTTTATATATGTGTTATTACTGTATTTACATATAAAATAAATAATCAATTATAAACTGGTTAAGTTAAAGTAAAAATCAGTTAGACTTCATAACATAAAAATAAAAATTAAAAATTAATAAGATAATTAATATAATCCAATCAAGTATATTTCATTAAAAGCCTATATATAACAAGGTAATTGATTTATCTACTCACTTAGATAATAAATTAAATTATCTATATAATTCAATTAGATAATTCGGTTCATTCAATTAGATAATTAATTCAATTTATTAATCAGATATTTAATTCAATTTATTTAATAGGTCGATTTAATAGTTTATGTAGTTAGATAATTAATTTAATAGAGTAAAATTAATGTAAAAATTAATTAAGTTAAATATCGAATAAACAAGCGATAAAAGCTTGCCCTGGGCATGGTAAAAAAATTAACACACACACACACACACACACACACACACACACACACACACACACACACACACACACACACACACACACACATGTTTTAGGTTCACCTAAAATAAAATTTCACATGAAATAAAACAATATGAAATAGACAAGCAAAAAATATAGAAATATACAAAAGTATGCAAAAAAAAATATAAAAGTAGTAGCTACTCTAGCATCTGCGAATCGTAATATAACATTCCCATCTACTGGTGTGTGTACGCTGTACATGACTATCTAAAATCTGAGCTGTAACTTTGACAGACTATTTTTTATCAACAGAGTTTTGTGGTTATTTTTTGTTACCATAATTCACACCCCAGAAGATGACCTCGGAAAGAAATTGAAAGTACTTGGGTGTCTTGAGAAATGAATGATAATAATGTCTGTGTTACAGCTCATTTCTGCCATCTTTCAGTTGTAATACGCGAAAGGTTATCTGTGAATACGAACGGATTTTATTAAAAATAAGCAGACATAATGCTTACAATTTATTTATTCCTACACATACACACACACACGCACACACACATACAGATATATATATATATATATATATATATATATATATATATATATATATATATAATTTGTATTAACTCAGGTATAATTTTAGTATTGATTATGCCGAAAAATAACAAGAGAACGAGGTTTTGCATAACAAACGGAGTGAGGTTGTTGCTATCATATATAATCAGGATTTAATTATTCCAATACGTATTTGCTTCTATGCATGTTGCCCTGAATTCACTCATTCTGTTTAATAAATTACGGTTACCGTTATGTAAAAATAATTTTGAAATAATCCAATTGACAGTGTAAGAATACATTCAGTAAATGTTTTTAAATATATGGGTCATATAATATGTTGATTTGTTTGTGGTCCTTCATGAATTGGTTATTTCTATGGCAAAATCCGTATTTTTATCTAGCAGCACATCAGAAAATTTCTCTAGAAGGCAATATTGCAAAAAACTTTGTGAATATGAGCACGGGCGCGCTCGATCTCACATTAACGCACACATTTACACGTCTATATACACACAGAAACACGCGCACACACGTACATCATACATGCACATATGTACACGTCGAACGAGAAAAATATGCAGTAAAATACACTTGCAAGTTTTTCAGTGTGTATATTTATGCAATTTTCGTGTACATATCGACATTCATGTATTGCAAATTACTTCTCGTTTATTTTGATCTATATCAACATCCATTTTTTTTTTTATTTTTTAACATTGAACGTCTTAATGGAATACGTATCGGACTAAAAAGATAAGTTTCCTGACAATGAAGAAGAAGGAAATTGAAAAAAAAATGTATATACAGCTTGTATTTTATTCTTTCCCATGAGGGGAAAAACACACATTTTCTATTTCAATGTTATTTTGTACTATTCTTTAGTACATTAAATTTAACTGATAGTTTCCCCTCGCCGTTCTTTTATGCAACAAGAAAATTCTATGTAACACAGAAATTTGCCCAAGATATATAAACACATTGTAAATAAATAAAAAAGTTTTTAAATATATAAATAGTAGCGGTTTTCAATCATTTATTCAGAGAAAACAAGAATTGCAATTGCTCACATGGGAAATCAATTACAGTAGGAATTTTTTAACTCAGCTTTATTTTGCAACGTTTCAAACTGCCGAAAAGTGGATGAAACCAAGATATTTCGTTTATTACATTATTTATAAACAGTATTATTTATATAAAATTATAATAAATTCGTTTTTGAATACAGTCAGTCCCGATTTTCTCATTCGTTCAAATGATCCGTGATCGATTTCAGGTTCATCACATGATATTTAATGATAAACGATAAAACAGATTTACGCTTTTGATATTGATGTTTTGCTTTCATCATCCTACCTTAAACAAAGTCACATGGATTCAAATGAATGTAAAAATCAAAACAAAGACGACAATTATTAAAGAAACAGATCTTGACTATTTACATTGCATTTCTGAAGATTGTCAACATCATATCAGCTATTTTACAAGAGAGAAATGCGTGAAAAAAACAATATGAGCGGAGACATTATAGGTTCAACTAGTAAATAAAAAGTGAAATTATGAGATTTTACTTGAATTATGATATTCCTCTCAAATTCGTGAAGTTGAAGTTTAAAAGAGGAAAGGTCATCACCAATTATCATTACATTATTTGTAGTAGTAGCAAACAGAATTGAAGGGATGCAGGTGAGAAAGTGACCTCAGACAAGATCCCATGTTAAGTTCGATAATGTAACCAATTATTATTTGATGTTTTTCAAGAATCTCTATATATAACTAGAAGAACTAGTCCGGATGTAAAATCAATGTTTGATGAACGGTCGAATTGTAGACTAATAAGTTCGCATGATTATGACGAGAAAACGTATCTACCCCGACATAATAAATGGACGTTTCTAGCAGAAAACATATTTCTAGCAGACTATTTAGCGATTGATTCAATATAAGTATTCCATTTCATACCAGAAAGAAATCTGAGTTATGAATGTGCAGCGCCTTCCTCTCCTAGAGGTTAGTAACAGCCATGTTGCTGGAAGGTAAAATATTACTCTACATTATTAATATAATGAAATGAAAGAAATGAAATTATTACCAAATCACTGTAAGTTGTTTTTTGTCGTTGTTTTTTTCAACCCTCTGCTAATTGGATTTTATCGTCTATATCAGGAGAGATATAAATGATTGTGTCCTTAGTATAGTTAGGATGTCGGAAACTGTTGATACAAGGACGGAAAAACTCATCACAATGTAAAATAACAGAAACAAATTTAAATTTAACAGATCCGGTTTTACTATAATACAGTTTTGACAAGCTACATATAGATAATATTAAAATACGAATTGTTACACAACAGTAGAGATAATACTAAATTCTTGTAGTCGTTTATGTTCAGTACGGTCATTTTAATAGAAATATCACGAAGTATAACGCTTTGGTTATTGCAGGAAACTATAATATTTTTACTATGATAAAATAGAAATACAAACAGACGATGATCGAAAAATAAAATTTAAAAAATCCCATTCTATGACCGTCTACTGCTTTGTATATTGCTTCAGCGATGGAAACATAATCAAAACTTATGGGCTACACTTCAAGTTATATTCAAGAATAATTTGTCCAAGATGTTGTATATAAAAGCATTAAGGTTTATATCTATTAAAATTTTAAAATCTTACTTATATTGGATTGCTTTATAACAGATATTTATAAACAAGAGCAGCCAAAAGTCGCAAACCTAGGCAAAGTCAATACCGACATCAACTTAGTGTTTAACAAAAGATGGTTACGGAAATGATTTTGATGCAATGAACATAACCGCATATTTATTCGTTTTGGATTATAAATATGATTTTTTAAATATAATTATGATATTTTTGTAGACAAAATGGTGCGTTCAGGAAATTATATAACCTAAATCAAACTAGAGGATTTAGTTCAGTATTTGGCATGTGAAATGTACGAAACATAGAAGTAAAATAATCATAAAAATAAGCCAGAAATTTTATTCCGTACAGGATCGAAGACAAACTCTAATCAGTTTGTGCCAATCATGAGGTCAATTCACACTGAAGCTTTCATTCGAATGAACCTAGTGGATCTTTGGATAGCTTGACAATGGACAGATAGAAAAACAACCCAAAAAACACGATCGAATACAATATCTCTGCCTTACGGCGGGTGTAATAAATATAAAAGTGAATAATTTCTGTGCTCAATTTATCTTTTAATGTGACAAGAAAATGAAAGTTTCAATAGTTTCCCTTTTCAGTAGTTTCTATATAAAAACAGACTCAAAAATTAATCCGGCACATAAGCATAGAGAGATTATATTTGTAATCAGAAATGTTTGTTAGAACAGAGAAAAAAGAATTTACTAATGAGCGCAAATATTCATTAATCTTACTTTGGATAATAACTAAGTATAAATTGCCCAGTAAAATTCGATCTCATTTTCAAAATTAAAGCAATAACACACGATCTCGCTTAATGTAATGTTTAACTTTTCCGTATTGTTGTCGTAGGCTGAGTACATTTTTCGAAATGATCAGTGATTAATAAATATTGAAAAAGGATGCGTATTTGATTTTAAATTATGTCAAGACGTAAACGTTAATACTGGGAAAATCTAATATAGATATTCCCAATTTTCTGTCCCATGAGGCTTTTGCAAAATGTAGCGAGCTGAGAACCACAAAAAATAGGGAAACGTGGAAAGCCATGATAGCCTACATCCTGGAGAAACAAGGCACATAAAACTAGAAGTGCAAAGAAGGAGAAACCAGAATATTTCTATAAAATGAACGGTTCTTTTTTCCAGCATAATTTTGTGGTGGATATTTAAATTCATTAGCATGTTCAGGTGTCTTTTTCCTTTTTTTCTAAACTCTCATGCCGTAAGAACATGAGAAAATCTGCGGTCCCCAGTTGAATATCAAACCTTCGCGACATTTTGTAATAGAAATAAACCCCGGTTTCAGTAGGAATCACATCATTAAAAAATAAGACATATTCATTTGTATATCGATAAAATAAACGGTACTATTCAAATTGAATCCATTATTAAATACAGTATTCCATCTCTATAAATCCTGAAACAGACATTCATATATAATGACGGAACTGAGTATTTTGTCAGAAAAAAATCTATTAAAATTCGACTACTGTACAGATTTATTCATTTGGATCAGTAGACCACAGAGACGGCAACTAATAATTCTGTCATGAATGTCACTATAAATTTCAAACTAATGCACAATGAAGACAGAATAATTTGTGAACTTTAGATTAATATCACAGTCCATCAGCAGATTGGATTTCATTACAGTGGCTCATGAAGAATCAAATACAAATTGCAAAGAGGATAACATTTCATGTCAGGGTCTTGACTTTTGAAACGGATTTTTTCTCTGATCACTGCAGTATGCTGTAATTATGATTGTTCGACGAGAGTTGAAATTCGCAAGTGCTTTCAAATACTAAAATCAATAGAAATAAGATAATGCTTTAAATTGAGCTATAAAATATATTTATTCTGACAAAATGCTATTCGGCGAAAAGTTAGAAATTTACTGCAAAATATTCATTTCAATGTATTATTTTAATCAGATTCAACGTAAGATTAGTGGTTTTTGGTGCTTATATATATATATTTTTTAATCCTTTCATCCCAAACAAGGCATTCCACTGCCACTATTGTGCAGGGGTTACATAGGAGAAAACTGATGAGAAAGAATGGTTAGTTATAGGAAATGTCGGAAGAAGACGCATTAGGATATCGAGGATGAGGGTTGAGTAGATGGGAAGAGTGTTTGAGAGAATTTTGTTTTTAATCATTTCACCCCAAGCAAGGCATTCCACTGCCACTATTGCGCTTGGTTCACACCAAGCAAGGCATTCCACTGCCACTATTGCGCTTGGGGCTACATGGGGGAAGGTAAATAGAAAGAGTGGTTAGATATAGGAAATGTCAGAAGCGGGGTGATAGATAGTTGGGTGGGTGGGAAGAATGTTTGAAAGAATGGAAACGAGTTAGTTTGTTAGGAGGTGTCTATTGACCTTACATTTAAACTCCTGGAGATTGTAACCGCCTGGGAAGCAGTCATGTGGAAGGGAATTCCACAGTCGGGAAGTGCGAGAAAATGAACTGTTGCAGTAGAAGTTACGGTTGCATTTTATCGGGTTCACTGTAAAAGGGTGGGATCAAGTTGCCAATCTAGTATCTCATGCAAATTCGAACCTAGGGGCACCAGTGATCTAAGTTCATCGGAGCAGAAGCCGTGAAAGTTTTTATAGAAGAGACACAGGGAAGCCACGTCGCGCCGGTGAGAGAGAGACTGCAGGCGGTCTGCTAAGTCGGTATCGATCACATTAAAGACCCTCCGCTGTACCTTGTCGAGAAGCCCAAGGAGAGTAGCAGGGGCACCCGACCAGATATGGCAACAGTATTCAATGCACGTCCGGATGGTAGATTTATAAATGTGCAGGATAGATTCAGACGGAAAAAATCTCCGGGCCCTGCACAGAGAACCGACTTTCATAGCAGCGGATTTAGCAATAGATTCGATATAGTCATTCCACTTGAGGTCAGTTGAAAATGTGAGACCAAGGCGGCGTAGTGTTTTACTTTCTGGGAGACAAGCCTGGTCCATGCTAATAGGAGGTGGGTGCGAGTTAGTGTCATAAGAATTGTCTGTTGACCTTACATTTAAATTCGTGGAGATTGTAACTGTCGATGAAACAAGTATATGGAAGGGAATTCTACAGGCGGGAAGTGCGAGAAAAGAAGCTGTTAGAGTAGAAATTGCGGTTACATCTTATCTATTTTGCTTTAAACTTACATCTTGTCTGTTTCACTGTAAAAGAATGTTCGAATATTGTTTTAAATCTACACTTAGTTATTCAGTAATTTAAAAAAAAGATTAATCTTCTGAAAGAGAAATTTTGAAAGGGTTGTCTTTTTTAGTTCACCATTTTCACACAGACAACGTTACAATATACGCACTGAATATATCTGTTTTACTGATTTAGAAGATATTCCACATTCGTTGAAAGAAGAGCCAGGGTTTCTCGTTGTAATCTTTTTTCGCACCATGGGGTTTGGGCTAGGATCACTGTGATATATATGATCTCCTCATCAATGGAAATCGATATATGTCTTCGTCATATTGTAATGCTATTTTCACGTAAATATACATTTCGGTTTAATACAACGGAGTGAAGGAAATTATTATCAGTGTTATTGTTAGTTGTGCTTTATTGTAATTCACGATGTGAGCTTTACTTAAAAAATATTTAATACTTATGTACTTGTAAATCCGAAAAAGAGAGAAATTAGCTGCAAATTAGGAAAAAAGAAAAGAAGATGTTTTTCTCATTATATTTGAAGCGAATGTTTGCCAGGCAAAAATGGAAGGCAAAGATAGTCAAAACAGGCTCTCAGGACTTTTGATGGTGTTAAATTGAAGAACAGATCCGTAATTCCCACATTTTGATGGGAAATGATTTTTAATTTTTTGAAAATCTAAAATGATGTAATTAAGAAGAGAACAAAAAGAAATTACGTCATAAATGGTTTTGATATTTCATTCGTTAAACCATAACACCACCTTGAATTGTGGAAAAGAATCTCATTGGTCAAGAATCTGATTTGCTTAAAGATACTCCTGGTCCCGTAGCATCCCCTAAGAGAATTGGTGACAGGTATAACAAAATCGAGCCCCCAGTTAGAGAAATCCGTAGAATTTGGGTCAGTTTTGATGTAAAGACTGAGGGAAAAGAGTTCCCAACCGGGAGCCATGCCGATTGGGTTGCCAGCCGTAGAAACACTAGTCGCCTTCCATAGAACTCATGGCTGAAGATATAAAGAAACGTAGAAAAGCTTGAGGCCGATCAACTGAAAAGAGTTAAAGTCAAATAATGCGCAGAATTCTACCTTAGGATGTACAGAAACAGAATGAGCCGAGAAATAGTTAAACTAGCTGAAAAGAGAGTTTTTATTTGCCGAGCAAAGGAGAGAAGACGAATCTATGATTAGGAGAACGCTCCAATTCGGATGTCTCCGTAAAGCTTCGCTATAGAGCAGTGTATATTTTTCAGAGGAGTCTAGCTACAGAGTCCAAACGACCCCACCGCTGCCGTCGTCGCCGTCGCAACCGTTCACTCCCCTTCAGCTATTTCCGTAAAGATTTGGTAAAGTGCTGTGGAAAGACTTGTTTTTATTTTGTAAATTGAAAGCTTCGATTATTCTTAACGATAACTTCACAGCGTTATGAAGAGATATTTTTTATTTGGAAAATTGAAAGCACTGATTGCTTAACGAATCCTTCTCTACGTTTTTAAAATTTGAAATTCGGCGATTGTGTATTCTGCTTTTATTATTAATTATATATATATATATATATATATATATATATATATATATATATATATATATAAAGACTTTTTTTTCGTAACTCATCCAGGCGTCTTCAAACTTATTCATTTATTTTATTTTTTTTTTTTTTTGGTGCCGTGTTTTATTTTTTTATTTTTATTTTTTTTTGTTCCTTTTTTCAACACAAGTGTACAGGTGAGTCCGGTCTGGTTTGAGGTGGTAGAGAAACGGCTACCGGGTTTTCAATGAAACTTTACTGAGATCAAAGAACAAAGCGTGGGCAAAAAGTTCACCGATCTAATAGACGTCTTGAAGACCAGCTACTGTGACGATCCAATCGTCACGATTAGCAACCCGAGAGCGTCGTCATAATGGTGCCGTTTCGATAGCATCAACCCACTCAGGTTCCCGGATTCGGGTCATCATCAGGTCATAATCACAACAGGTTCCGGACCAGGGGCAGTGAACCGGCCGGGGTCAGAGTGTGACAATATTAGTAAAGATTTGACATTTATTGAATTAAATCATTGCTATTTTCCGCTGAAATATTAATTTTTTTATTCTGAAAAGTACTACTAATTTTTCAGTAAAAAAGAATAATAAGGGTTTCCATAATCCATATTTTCATAACGTGTCATATCACTTGATTCCCTATTTTTGCTAAATTTATCGTAATTGTAGTAAGAGACGTTTAATTTATTTATCACTGTGTATAATATTATTTCTTGTAACGAAACTTTCGGCTTTAATATAGACAACTCATTTAATGGAGAAATATTTTTCTATTGAAAAGCAGATTGAAGAATTAGTCGGTAAATTTTTCACTTTAAAGCTTAGAGAATTTTAATAGAAGTGTGTTGAAGAGCTGCGTGTTAAGAGACCAGAAGTTGTTTGCAAGTAATTTTGAATATATATTTTAAAAAATTGTAATGTTGTTTTAAAACACACATAAATACACACACACACACACACACACAGAGAGAGAGAGAGAGAGAGAGAGAGAGAGAGAGAGAGAAATTTACACAGTTATACCATAAGTGTCTGTGAATGTTCTTAGCTAGGTTTTGTGTCAAGGTACCCCCGATGAATATCGAAAATCAATAATCGAAAAAATCGGGTTATATAAGGAGTGGTCCGATTGTAATCAAATTTTATATGCTCATAGACAAAGACATAAGATACAATATTCAGACGTCTCAAGATTGCAGTTCTCACAATAGTGCAGAAAATTTGATATCGATACCAGGAAACCAAAATTTGACTTACATACATTCATTTCTCTTTCAGTCTACGGTTTCGCTTTAACTAGAAACAACTATTGCTTTTTAGTTTTTCGTGCCAACGTCCAAAGTGTCTGAGCTCCAGGACCATGGATTAGTTTTAAAGCTTTCATTACACCCCAGCAACACCGGGCTATACTGCTAGTATATATATATATATATATATATATACTTGGAAAATGATAATTACAAAATAAATTCATATGCGTAAAAACATTCTTCTATTTTAGTTTCTAATAGATATATAGAATGAATCGTAAATAAAGCTGTTAATATTCAGTCTTATCGTTTGCGACTATAGCATTTACTCATATTAAATTTACCTACAAAATGATAATATTATCTCATACCAATATACGATGTTTTAAGTCAGCATTTGCATTTTGCGTGTAAAATTATAATCTCGTATCTTAATACATCTGGCTTGTCAGAACAATATTGATTCATTGCAGATTATGAATCAGCGTTTAAGATTTAATAAAATAAAACTTAATTTACTTGGCGAGTATAAGTATTTTTTACCTCCTGGTATAATATTGAATAGTGACTTCACTGTCTTAATTTTTACTTGTCAGAAAATTTGTAGCATGCATTCAATTTAGTCTAAAAATGTTTTTAACGCAGGTGCGAAAATTGTGATGCTCGGTTTTAAAAACATAATAAATTTTACACGACTTTTGTCTCATTCAATAATAAGTACAATAAGCATTTACTAAAGGCAGGTGCATTCTGACTTGCGCAATTTTAATTAAAGCAAAATAAGAATGAGTGAACATTGGATCTGTCCATCTGAAATTAAATATTATTCCTCTTCCCTCTCATCATTAATGCCAGGAGACTCACTGGTGGAGAATGGGCCTAGTCTCAACATATTTGTTTTACTTCATTTTGACATTATTTTACATGTTGAAATAGCCCCACAAGTAAAAGCTGATGTACTCAATTTTCTCCTTTTAGACTGATTACCGAACAATGCTAAATAGTTTAGTCTGTTCTGCTATGTATTTTATAGCTGCGATCAGAAGAGATGAATCCTTGCCATTGGTAAGGGTATTTGTTCGAAAGGAAGGTCAACGAACTTTCTAACTGGTAACCACAAGGCTACGTATATATTTTTTCAACTTCTCGGTATTATTCTCGTATTTCTGGTTAATAATATTTAAAGAAACACTGGAACAAAAGTTTAAGGGAAGAACAGTTTTAATTTTATGAAAACAATATATTATTAATAAAGTATAAGGTAATACCGTTGAGTAAAGCAATGTGTACGATTAAACGCTACGCATTACGTCCGACTTTCCGACGATTGTTCCTATAAGCAGATGTTCTATTCTTAGTGATAGACGATTTCAACAATTAATATAGATATTCTGAGTCATCATTTTGCACAAGAAAGCTATTAATATAAACAATGCAAAGTTTGCCATTTATTCTTACAGATCTTGATACTGGTGTCCGTAGAAACGTCCATTTTCGAAAGGGACAGCATTGTACATCAAACGACGTAATTTACTCATCTGTTACTTTCTGAAAAATTTTAAATTTAAAAACTACTATTCAAAATATATAAACAAAATTACGAATATGACTATTGAATGTCTATCGATATCGGATTAATATATTTTCCTATGAATTTTGCGTTTAATATCTGATTCCCGTTTTTTCTAAAGACAACAAAATGTGAAATGTGCGAATGTATTAAAGTAACATTCATAGAATGTATTCAAATTATACATCTCAATTATTAAAAATCATGATACTTCACTTCGTGTAATGTTTAGCAAGCTTGTCTCACGAGTAAAAGTTACAACTGAGTATTGAGTTCGATCTTCACTGGGTGTCCCATTCTTTCAGCCTTGTTTCACATCTAAGCGGTGATACTTACCTGGCATATTTTGTGCCTGGTGGGAATCCCTTATCTATTTACAGTTGCGTCTCTGTCCTCAAATACAGCGCGGCTCAGTTGTAGCTCTATCCAACGACAGGTTTGCAACTGAGAAAAATTGTACTGTGAAATGCGTGGTCCCGAGGAACAGTGTCCTAAGGCCACGCCACTCCATTTCACAAGAAGTGGGGACCAGAGGCTCGTCACCAGGGCCAGCGCGACCGGCGGTTGCGGGGACTGGTTAGTCTCTGTACTTTGCCTTCTCGTACGGGTCAGGGCTCCCCGATGATTAAACTCCGACATTGTGTCACATCTACATCCTGGTGAAGTAACACCCACATCTATTGAACAGGTGAAGAGGCTCATCCCTTGTTTCCTGTTTAGGATGCGTTTTCCGGTTTTCTCTTTTCCAATCTTTTCACGCTTTTCTTTTTTTCTTTTTTTTTTTCAATTGGAGTAGATAGACTAAACTATCGCCCGGTTCACACTCCACCCACATCTATTGAACAGGTGAAGAGGCTCATCCCTTGTTCCCTGTTTAGGATGTGGTTTCCGGCTTTCTCTTTTCCATTTTTTTTGCCTTACGTATCCCCCTGCGCATCAGTGGAGTTATAGCCTTGCTTGGGGTGATATGATTAAAAAAAAAATGTAAATATACTTACACTGAAAATCAAGACACTTCAAAGTCGGGTAATGGTTAGCAAACTTGTCTCGCTAGAACAGGTTAAAAATGAATAGTGTTTACGATCCTCAATGTGTGTCCCATAAATTCGGTGCTTAGAAAATCAATACTTACCTGCCAATTTTTGTGGTGTGTGGGGATCGAAATCATCTATCACTTTCTTCTCTGTCCTTGAAATACAGTTGAATCTCTGTCCGAGGATAGGCATGCAATTGAGAAAAATAATACTGTGATATGCCCAGTCCCGGGGAACAGTGTCTCATTGCACTAGAAAGGTGGACAGATGCTCGTCATCCGGTCCAGTATAACCGTCGGGGACTAGGCAATTTTTGCCATTTGTCTGCTCGTACGGTTTCGGGCTCTCTACATTAAACCTTGACCTCACACACCTCGCATCCACTTCCTAGTCAGGGGAAGAGGTAAATACACTTACACTGAAAATCATGACACTTCGATATCGAGTAATGTTTAGCAAGCTTATCTTGCTAGATCAATTAAGACTGAGAAATGAGTTCGCTCCGCACTGGGTACTTATACCTTCGGCCTTGTGCCACATCTAATCTACACTTAGAAAATTATATTAGGGCTCTAAAATCTCATGTATAGTTAGCATGCATTTTTCCTGAAATCGATAGTCTCGATAAAGTTATGAATACATCACTTCAGTCCCGGATATAAATTAAATAGCAGGTCAGATTATACTTTCTATAATTGGTTGGATCTGAGTTCACACCTGCTTTAGCTGCGCAGTCGTTAGCAACTCCCTCATCTAAAATCTACCAGCTAGCATGTCTGTAACTATACACCTCAAAATAATTAAAGAAAATCAAAGAGATAAATATGTCGTTGCTCAGCTTACATATTAAATGGCTTACAGCCATATCTAGCTAAAACATAGTTTTAATTTTCTCAGACAATCAACGAAGCTAACAAAATCGAAACTTGTCATTAGCTAGATAAGTTAACGTTTAGCAATGACATGTTCTGTAAACTTTTAGGTGCATGGGATGTAATGAATACTGGCTAAGACTTTTTACTCGAAGAGCCATATTCCAATTCCAGTTGTGTGGGTCCGTAATATGCACATACCTGCAATTACATCCAGGAAAATTTTAAATTCACCACTTCTCCAGCCAGGTATGGCTTAATAATTCAAGGTTTGTTTCACAAAAAAAAAACTTTATCTGAAATAGATGTGTCCAAAATATTTATAATTCGGCATTAAATAACACTTACATGTTTATATGCTGCTAAAAATAATGTAAAATAGAACAACTAACGTTTGCTTTTTAAACAATTGACGGCATTTACGCATTCATTTCTCTACATATATGCTTCACATGTACGAAATACTTTATTTCTTTTAATATGTTTGTGAAATAATACATTGTCATACATTTGTATATTCCGATAATTTTTAAAATTACTCAAGTAATGAATTGTTTTATGTTACTGACATTTATGAGAATCGACACAGAAAATTATTTTAATATCGTTATAATTTATATTTTTTATACAGGAGCTATTTATCAGTACACGATAGATATTAAGCATTTGGTCCTAAACAATAACACGATCGACAGATTTGCTTTAGTTATTAGGTCAATGCAAAAAATGAAAGAATTTGTCTCAGAATTTACAAATATCTCTAGGAGTTTACATATTATTTGTTTTTGATTTTATTTTTCAAAACATTATTCATCAAAGTTAAAATAAAACATTATTCATCAATCTTAAAATAAAAAATATATTATACCTATTGGAATATGGGATTTATATTAAAATCTCAGTTTTGCTTGAAAAATACATTAATGTCATCGTGTTTCATTCCCGATTGTATTATATTTGAGATAATATTCTTCGTCGTAAAGTTAATTTATTGTATGCGAGATTCACTGATATATAATACCAGGTTTATTTCAGATATAAATTTAATTTGTTACACGCAAAATACAATATCCAATATAGTTATAAGTTTAATTGCAGTTCTTGTGCAGCATGTTTTCTGCAGAGATTTTATGCATATTTTCAAAGCGGTTTATGATAAAACATGGTTATCTTTTGATATATTGCATGAAGCCACATTAATATGGGAATTACCGTCACCATGCAACAATTTCTGATATTTCTAATTTCGATACTCATATTTTTCTCTGATTTTGAGAATTCCACTATCTAATATTTAATATTTTCTTGTTCAGATAAATGTTGGCCGTTTGCTTTACCGGTGTTGCTTATGCTCATAAATTATATGTTGCTTTCTCATTCGCGATTTTTATATAACCTGGAAAACTTTGCCATATCGTATTTTTGTCTGATTTGGAGTATTTCACTATTTCGCTTTTTCGCTGTTGAATGTGCTCAAAAAACTTTGTTGTTTTCTAATTTGCGAATTTTACATAGGTTGAACAGTTTTGACATATCTTCTGCTGCGTCGAAACTAGTTACTTTCACTATCTGACCAAATGAGCTACTGAATTGCCATTCTCTCTTCGAAATAAGCACGCAGATAAAATATTATCTTTGGCGATATGGTCTTAAACGACCTTGTTTGAATTCCTATTTGTTTTGTTATTATACAATTTTCAAATTTTCTTTTTCTCATCTAACCAGAATTTTGATTGTCGTAAAACTATGGATTGTTTCACGAAGTCTTTTTTTCAATATTTTGTTTTGGTTTGCTCATCCTATAACTAACAGTATTTATTACTTAAATATGTCAATCATTTTGTGACATCAAGTACTTAATGAAGTCGTACGAAGAAACCAACATTTTCAGCTTTTTTGGCAACAGATCATATTAATGTATTCTACATTACGTATATGCTTAGCTTGAATCCTAATAGAAGCAAGATTCGAACATACACATTTTCTTCATAGGTGAAATCATTGTTTATACTTAGACCATCTAATGATTAAATTTTTATATATTTTAATCGACACAATTCGCTAATTTATGGTAATTATATCGCTTTTGCGGTTCAGATGAGTTTTTATTTACTTTATATACCTTATTCTACCGGCATCAACTCCTTCATTTGTAATGTCTTTAATGGCATCATCTTAAATGAAGGCTTATGTATCACTAACAGTATCAATATCCTTTAGTCTAGTTAATTATGATATGATTCCTTCATAATAAAATTTTCTGAAGTCTTCCATTGCGCAAATTCGTAGTTACATATACAAAACAATGTTTATGTCAGCATGAAGGTATGTAGAGTATTCAGTAGGTTTCCAATGTTTTATAAGACTTTCCATATAATTTAAGAATACCCATAAATGCTAAATGTTGAACAAGATTTATTATATTTTTATACAGAAGGGAAAATAACATGGGAATAAATCTGATCAAAACTTAAAGCGAATAAATGAAAACCCACTTGGAAAATTCCCCACTTTATTATCACATTTATAAGAATTATACATCGATTTTAACAGTTTTTTAATTGATCGTACACTTCTTAATAAATAACTTGATGTTTTCAGCAATTCCAAAAATTAATAAAAACAATAAATCCACGATATATTTTTCCTATACTCGACCCAGGCCATAGCCAGGAAACACAGACTAATTTTATAGTTACATCATGTTTTATTTTCAATTAATTGATTATTATTTTAAACTTCGATAGATTTAAACAAGCTTCCTTTTCTTTTGTTAAATGTCTATTAATATCGATATTTTGATAAACAGATACAGGGATAATACTGGTGAAATATTTTGCATGAACTAGCAAACATTTATTTGTTTATAGTTGCTACATTTTCTTCATTTTCTCTATTTTCTTTTAAAGTCATTCATTTTTTATTTAGGTAGATACATTACCAGATATATATATATATATATATATATATATATATATATATATATATATAAAATTTTAGCATTAATGACATTCCGGAATGTAAGACGTTAACGTTTCGCAGGAGTTTCTTCTGTTATATCTGGAAAAGATAGTTTACACTTTGATCGTTGGTTATTATTTTCTTGATGTGTAAGACGTCAGATCTAACCACATTTTGTGCCATTTTTTTAATTTCATTTCCAATAATTATTTCCAAATAAAACATTCCAAATATTTATTTATATTTATACATCCGTTATTACATACTTAACCTTTTCGCTTTCTCTAATGAGCTTTAAATTTGTGGTGAAAACGAAATAAAAATAACTTTTTTCTACACTGTTTGCAAATTCGTTTGCCAGTATGAAAATCTATTTTGACCAAGAAAAAAAATAAAAAGATTGCCTTCATACTGAGAAAAGATCAAGGAAAATTTCGCGAGCAAGCACGTGTGAAATATTGATTAACCAATGAAAAGAGAGCGAATTATAGAAAATGACTAATTGATCTTCTAATGACCCGTGTCATGTTTCTTCCAAAAATGTGTTTGTCATTTGAGCTTATCACGTGACAGAGCCGGTATACATATTACCGAGCCTGGTCGGTCAGTGAGAGTTTGAGTCAGAAAAAAAAGGGAAAGAGGAAAAGATAAGGACCACGCATCAGAATATAGTGCGTCTCAATTTACACGATGATAAATTATCAGCCTCTAATGATAAATCAGAAATTCAGTGTCTGTACTCAGCTGTTAAGTATCTGTAATATATCTTTTATTGTGAATTTCACCGAATAACTTTTGTGCGAAAAACGAACTCTCAATTCGTTTTAGCATATTGGAGACCTTTGTTTGTACTAAATTCAACCGTACAAATTTTGCGTGAAAAAGTAACTCTTAATTATTTTGAATCATTTTTGGAAATTAACTTTATGTTTCAGGATTTCATATGAAAAGTTTCTCATCTTGATTATTTAGCAAACCTACGAATATTTATTGTGTGATTACATGTCTTTAAACAAGCTACTGAAATTTACAAGTGTGTAAATTTGTAAAGAAATAAACTTATGCTTTGTCGTCAAAATACACGCGTGTTTTTTCGCTATTATACGTTACGTCTCCTTCCTTTGAAGCCACTTCCGTTTAATTAAAAGAGATTGTTTTCTATATTATGTTCAATTCCATTTCTTTATCTGTTCTATTGTCTGGTATGTTGCATTTGCCCAGTTTGCACTTCAGTGATGACATTGCATTTCTATTGTTTATGTTTTACTTTGTAAACATGATTTAATATTTATTTTAGTTATGATTCTCAGCAAACATTTCAGATTCCAAGTCAATTTCCATAGAAAATGTTTTAGATAGGATATTTTTTATGTATTAGATTTACATCTCTCAGTCGATCGATGTACACATCCATCCGATTCAAATATATTTTAGCATCAAAAGCGTTTATGACCATTACTACATGTGTTATGCTTTGCCCTTCAGTGTTGTTTTGTCAAGGAAACATAGGTTCATTAGCTGCAGTATTTTTCTCTTGATATTTCCCGATCCATTATTCTTTAAATGCTGATTTCTTCAGTATCTTTGACGTATGTTATCGACATTGTCTTGCTATTTTTATGATTACTATACCAGTCATCTGACGCACTACATTCTACCCTTCTATTCATTCGATCATTTGTTCCGATCTTGTCCGATGTACTCCAATTCAATTTCCTTCCTTTGTTCCTCAAATTCAGTCTCTGAAAGATACGCATTGTTCATAATGAAAAGTGCTTGCTTTGCTAACATTTACTGACTAATTGCAACAATTCTTATGTAATTGAAAGTACTCCGCTTTCTTTTCATGATATTTTTCTTGTTTGGATCACTCATTATATGTGATTTCTAACAATCCTTTTCAATTCTCCAGTTCATCTAGTTCTTGACCCTGTTGTCTTGCAAGAAATGTTATGATGATGAACCGGGTAGTTTGACATTCATCCTTACCAAATGTGTAACAGATAAGAAATTATGACCCTTTTATATTGTTTTGAATCTTATATACTATTTTGAACATATCCTCTCAATGAATGTTAGTTTAGATTCATGTTCATCTAAATACGCTGAGCATGACTCATCGACCATTGAAATAGAGTTAGATTATTCTGAGGTGGACATCGCTACAATATTATATACTTCTGCAGATAAAAGAAAAGTAAGATTAACATTTACATACGCGGAGAGAAATTATCCTCAGTCAGTCAGTGAAGTGCCATACGTGATACAAGCTTTTGGCGTTCATGTCTCGAAAAAAGCATGACTGACTAGATAGACAATGTTCCTGCAGTAGGCTGCCATTGCCTTCTGCGCTAGACTGGTTTCCAACCAAGGCTATAAAACCCAAACTGTCCTATTATTTAACCCATAACTCTAGGAAAGATACGCATTAATAATTTTCGCAAGGGTATTTGTGCGTAGGTGAATGCCAGGAATTCAATTGGAATTCAAAATCGGAAGACCGGATTTGTTGTTCCGTGTCGATATCTATTGCACCACATCGCACATCCGTTTAAATTATCGTAACATTTGACAAAAATGGATGAGAGAAGCCTGATAAACTTTATAAAAAGAGGATATTTCGAGAATGTCATGAACCTTTGACTATATGCAATTAGTAGAGGAGGAAAGCGAAAAAATGCAGGTATAAATATAATCAAGATCCGGTTAAATAGACAAAATATGTAACATTTTTAGGAGATTATCATATACTGACAGAAGGACCAAATCTAAGAGACCAGACATCGTGAACATTGACCACAAAAACAGAATGTGCTTTATCATTGACATGGCATTCCCTGCAGATATCAATGCATCTTAAGAAATAAAATAAAACTATGAAAATACAAGCATCTTGAAGTAAAAACTTCACAAATGTGGCAGATGAGGACATCAATAATTCCATGTGTAGTTTGATATCTCGGGTTGATTGAAACAATTGCGTTTTTTATACTAGTTTTCATTTATTGCTTTAGAAGCCATTTTAGATATTGTGTCTCTATAATTTCAGCTTTAAATGAAATATACTTTCGATGTCCGTAATATATTAATATTTAAACATAAATTACTATTGGCGTCATTTTTTCTTTGCAAAATAAATTTCAGTTTCTCACTTAAAAAACGCATAATGCATTTTAAACGTTATCTCACCTGTAGACTTATAGATTCGACAACACATTCAAATAAAGAGATAATCAGAATCTTAAAGTAAATTAATTTGTTGTTTGAATATTGGACATTCTTTTATTCAGTACTTAGGAGAACATGGCACTTCACGTGTCCCTATCGCTGATATCTCTGAGCACGTTTTCTCTTGTTACCCCACCCCAATCCTGCTCTGTCATCTACTTACCCAGACCTGTCAAGTATGTTACCGCTATTTTCCCCAGTCATTCGCTATATCTTACCTGGTATGATCATCTTCTCCAAGATCTCCTTCCTCATTAAATGTCCCAGTAACATTAGAAATATTATCCTGTTGCTCATTATTGTCTTTTCCTTTCCATCCTTCCCAAAACCTCACCATTGTTCACAGGTATGATCCATGCTATCCGCAACATCCTTCTGAAGAACCACATTTCAGTTTTTCCTTTATTGTTGAGAATATTGTCCAGCGTTTACTGCCATACTGAAGAACAGATCTCACAGAACAATCTATTATTCTCGTCTTAGTTTCGAGTAAAATTCTCATGTCACTGAATGCTCCACTCATCTTCTGGAATAGGTACTTTACCATTACAATTAGCCTTCGGATTTCAGTGTCCTACTTTCGGTCTTATGTTAGAAGACATCCCAGATATGTAAATCTTTGTACCTGCTTGATTTTAGTATCCCACATTTATATTCTCATTTTGGGCTCCTCTGTTTGTAGTTGACCATGTATTCGGTTTTCTTGTAGTTTATTTGGTATATTTTCTTTCAACTCATTTCAGCGACGTTCTTTAGGAGGTCTTGTTGTTTCTTTTCCGTGTCTGCTATCAGCACTTTATCAGCTGCGAAACTTATGTTGTTCAGATGATGAAAGCCGATTAGAAAT
The DNA here is from genome assembly GCA_037127315.1 of Ascarosepion bandense. Classification (NCBI taxonomy): domain Eukaryota; kingdom Metazoa; phylum Mollusca; class Cephalopoda; order Sepiida; family Sepiidae; genus Ascarosepion; species Ascarosepion bandense. Next base: position 1,266,750 of record JBBBDQ010000253.1, read on the forward strand.
CCTGACATAATTTCTACGGTCCTCATAATAGTGTCGCTATACAAATAGAATAGATCTAGTGAAAAGACCCATCCTTGACATACGCCACTTTCTACCTTTCTATTTCTGCTGAATTTATTTTCTGTCCTCATGCAGGTGATTTGCTGTCAATAGAGTTTCTTGATATCTATAATGTCTTTCTGAAATATATCGAGTTTGCTGAGCGTTTCTATCAATTCTTTGTGGCCTACTTTGTCGAATGCATTTGCATATTCTATAAAACATAGATATACGCTTGGTTTGAAATTGAAGAGAGATAAATGTTCCTTTTCGCTAGTTATCAAACTTAAACATTTACTTCAATAAAATTATTCAGCAGCCTATTCTAAACCGATAAAATAATACACTGCAAATATTTCTGATCAGAGAATTAATTTTTCAGAAATTCTGTATATGTCAACATATTATTTTGGACAGTTAAATATATAGTATATTTAAATTATTGTTTAGTGTTGACCTACGAGAAACGTCATAATTCATTCATAAATAGAATAGGGATAAGAAATATTATGAATATTGTGTATATTATATTGACTTCAATATATATTTAGATATTAAATTCGCAATAGAAAGTTATAAAATTTGAAGATATAATTCTTTTAAATATAGTCAAATTATAGTATTTGATGGATATATATATATAGAAGGTTTTATATGTATATTAAAACACAAAGTTTGTTTTTTTCCTAGATACGCTACTGCATTTTCGAAGATCACCTCGGTTGCCGATGGAACAATATTATAGTTAGCGCTGATCTGAGACATATAATCTCACTGCAATTTGCTTTGGGCAACATATTAACAGGCAGTTGCAAACGAGTCTGCTGGCATCGACTGCCAAGTACTTGGCGTAGAAGAATGCGTTTGGCGATCACTTCTTGAGCTTAGTCAAGTAGTTCAAGTGGGTCTTGCGGGAAATAAAACGAAAAATGATACGTGCGTTGTCCGTGTGTCGAAGAAATGACTGTTACTTTAAATTTAATCTTTTTCGATTAAGCCGGATTCTTGCGTGCTAGAGTGCCGCAAAAATTGTTCTGTATCATCACATCAGATAATTAAAAGAAAAATAATGAGATTATATATATATATATATATATATATATATATATATATATATATATAACTGACAGAAAGAGACAAGAGGAAAACTGCATTTTGTTTAACCCGATGGGTTTCGTCCAGTGACGGTCATTCTCGAACAATAAATTAAATTAATTTATTTGAAATAAAGGATTGTAACAGGAGGTACAGACGTTCAGCCATGTCTGGTACAAGGCTAATTTACAAACATAACCCATAATCCCCAAAACGTAGGGTTTATCCGAGTTACCAGAAGATTATCAGAAGGTGGATTTTAGTAGAATAAAAGTATACCTTTTGTATGTTTAAATAAAAATTTATTAAAAGAACAGAATAACATGAATTGGTAGAAGATAAATGTTCAATGAGAAATAGTAGTAAGGATTTAAGGGTATCAAGAGTTCCTAGTTGCAAGTTGTGTGTGTGCAAAGATTAACAGGCTAGTAATGGAATATGTATTTTGTTCCTTTTATAAGGCGGGCAAGAAAGTGCAATAAAGGAAATTGTACTTTTCTGAGTTTAGTTTTTAGGAGTCAGGTTGAAGTATTTTGTTGCTGTTGTTGTTTTCGTTGTTGTTGTTGCTGTCTTATTCTTTGTTGACTGCGGGAAATTTGAGGATTGAGAAGAAATAAAAGAAATAGCACTATTGCAGAAAATGAACGAATGTGTGAATAGACCTTATATGTCCAGTCTGCCGATTAAAATTTCTTTAGTCGCATCTTGCGGTCTCGTCTCTAACTTCTTCACCTATCTGAGTAACTGCTTCGACTTAATTTCTTTTCTCATAGCACTTTTAGTTTTTAGAACTGGTTTGCTAACTTTTCTCAGTTATCCAAAATGCTTCTTATCATTGGTCAGAAAATTAATTGAACTTGAGATCAAGAAATCAGATTTCGTCTTTTTCTTTTAGTTCGGGCTCAATTTTTTTCTATTCAACAATATCATAATTTCACACGTAACTGTGAATATTTGTAAAGGTGAAGAAGATGAGTGAGTTACTTTGAATTTTTAATCCTTTATCAATCCTTTATCTATGGACAAAAAATGAAATGCTGTTGGTTAATCCAAAATTATAAAACGCTAATGTATATTCATTAATTCAAAATAATTTTGTTTGACATTTAATAACATCACTTTGTATACTCGAATATATTTTTTTCGTAAGTACATTGTTCGGATTGTTAAAGAAAGAAATTTGAAATGATGGATTTTAAACTTTTTTTTAAATGTTCGTTGTATATGGTTGCTTTGAAAGTAGTTTTTCTATTACACAATTAAAAATTAAATTTTGTTGCAAATACTTCATTTCAAATAAATTCATTTCGTCTTTTGCTTTGTCTGTAAGTGGACTGAACATTAATAAACTAAAAAATATTCTTCCTTTATTTAGTCATGTTGTTCCTCTCTAGAGATTATATCTGAGAATATTTGTACACACCAGAGACACACCGACACTCACACACACACACACACACACACACAGACACACACACACACACACACACACTTTTAAGAACTAACGTTAATCTCCGTGCTTAAAAAATATGCTCAATTTCTGTCTCGGTTAGATTAATCAGTAAATAGCAACCTCCTGTATAAGTACCATTATATAATTTATCAATTTCTTACTCAGAGTTTAAAATCAGCTATTTGCTTTATTCAGAATCCAGCAAATATTTATCGAGGTACCTCTACCATAAATTTTCGATACCTAATTTTAAAATGAATTTTTTAAAATGAATAACACATTCTTGAAGATATCATTTTAGCTTTAATGAAAAGCTTAATGATTAAATTTATTATATCCATTAAGTAAAAAGTTATGGTTTATTTCAGATAGAAAGTATATAGATTGGAAATTTCGAATTGGTCGTGTTCATCTGATCGAACGTTTGACTGACTGTTGTGTGCTTAGGCGATGACCAAAAACTACAATTTTCATAAATCGAAGTGAAGCGACAAAACTCTTAAATTACGTAAACTTTTAATAATAATGGCAATTTCAGTCAACCATACATGAAAATTAGGAAAAATAAAATAAAATAAAACTTATTTTCAAAATAGGGAAGCGAAACTACGTTTATTAATCTTTGCAATTTTGGACTCGTAAATTTCGTTTTCACTTAATTACTGTATATCATCCAATGAGTACTTACTACAGATTTGTACACTATATTAAAATATTATAAATTATTATAATTAAAATGTAAAAAAAAAATGACAAAATTCTTGTAAAAATTCATTATTTATCAGAAAAACGTTATTTCTTCAGACAATAATGTTTTAAATATTACTTATTTACAAAAACAATTAAAATCTTTTCTAATTCAGTAATGTCATAATTTTATTGGATTCATTATTTTTCAAATCATAGCAGATTTTCAGTTAAATAGTACAAATTTTTAAAAAAAGTAGGAGATTTGCCATCTCTAATGGTTCCTACATTTAACAAAAAATAATTTCAACAAGTAAGAAGATTTTGTGCGAAATTTGATTAAATTAAGTATTATAATAATAATAATAATAATAATAATAATAATAAGAAGAAGAAGAAGAAGAAGAAGAAGAAGAAGAAGAAGCTATGAAAAAAGAGCAAGATTTTACAGAGAAAACAAGATTTTTCAGACTGATACAATAAGATTTTACAGGGAAATAGGTAAAAAAAAGAATTGAAGTGACAGTACCCCCAGAATGGAAGAAGTCACACAATTCTGGGAAAAGATATGGGCTAGCCCTAAAGAACTTAGCAAGGAAGTACAATGGCAGCGCTGTATGGCCAATATCCAGAACGTGCCAATAAATCCAATGTTGTCAAAGTTAATACTCATCGATGGTTACGTGCATCTGGATTAAAGTCTGAAACTGAAGGTTTTATTCTTGCAGCACAAGACCAAAGTCTTTTCACGAGAAACTTTCAGGCAAATATACATAATAATATGGATCCAACATGCAGGTTTTGTGATAAACACCAAGAATCAATAGACCACCTAATCTCAGGCTGCTCTGTGCTTGCTCCAAATGAATATAAAAATCGCCACGATAGAGTTGGGCAATATTTATACAGAGGTTTGTCTTGCCAGCGCTGTTTCATCTTTTAAAGAGCTTTATCTTTGGCTTTCATTTTCTTTTTTTTGCCGCAATAGTTGGTTCTTGGCTTCTGTTTTGGTTTTCTACAGAATCTACTAACTGTAAATCTTGTTTGTATTTACTGCCTTCTTTTATTATTGAATATTTTTTCTTTCTTTCTTCATGTTGCCTTACTAATTGTATCATCCAATTCTTTGTTTTTTTTTCTATGTATGTTAATAAGCCAATAGTTGTTGTCTTGTATGACAATTCCAGCTGAATAAGACCACTTCCACCTTCTTTACGGGGTATGTATAGACGGTCTACATCAGCCTTTGGGTGATGCATCTTATGCTTAGAAAGAAGCTTTCTTGTTTTAGCATCCATTCGCCTGATGTCGTTTAGAGTCCAGTTTAAGATGTTAAAGCTATATTGGACAACTGGGATTGCAAGGCTATTAATGGCCATAACTCTGTTCTGTGAATTTAATTCACTTTTTAATATCATTCGTAGCCTTATATAGTACTCTTTACGCACTATTTCTTTCATTTTTTTTATGGGGAATGTTTTCGCTCTCATTTACACATAGATATTTATAAGCTTCTTCTGGTTTCAATTCTTTTATTGTTACAGCAGGGTCTAGGCTAATTGAGGATGTTTCTTGTATTGATCCACGTAAAACTGTAGCTTTAGCACATTTATTCAAATTAAATTTCATTCCAATGTCTTCGCTGAAGCATTCTACAGCTTGCAGAAGACCTTCCAGCTCATTATCATTCTTAGCATATAACTTTAAGTCATCCATGTAAAATACATGGCTTATTTTCTTTTGGCCTATTTTATAACCACATTCTGTCTTATTAAGTTGACTGGTTAGTGCTATTAATGATATGCAGAATAGTAAGGGAGATAAAGAATCACCTTGAAATATACCTCTTTTGATGTTTATTTCATCAGACTTATAGGTTTCATTTATATGATTGAGGTAAAGGGTTGTTTTCCATATAGACATGCACTGTTTGATGAAATTGATGATGACGGGTGATATCTTGTATATATTTAAAGTCTTTAAAATCCAGTAATGTGGCACACTATCGAATGCTTTTCAGTAGTCTATCCAGGCAGTACTAAGATTTTTTTTTGTACTGTAGCAGTTTTCCAGGATGATTTTGTTAATTAGCAATTGGTCTTTACAACCATAACAGCCACGTTTGCACCCTTTTTGTTCAAGCGGTATCATGTCATTTCTTTCTAAGAATAAATATGTTTGTTTTGTTAAAATAGATGTTAGTAGTTTATATGTTGTCGGAAGACATGTAATTGGTCTGTAGTTTTTCGGGTTGTTTGTGTCACCATTCTTGGGTAGAAGAAATGTAATTCCTTTTGTCAACCATGCAGGAATTTTAGTGGGATCGTCAACCATTTCTTGGAGTTCTTTGGCTATTTTTTTATGTGCTGCATTTAAATAATAAACCAAAAGTTAGGAATTTTATCTATACCTGGAGTTTTCCAATTGTGTGCTTTTTTTAGTGCAAATTTAACATCATCTTCTGTAATTCCAGACCATGTCTGTTCGGGTTTATTTTTCATCCGTTCTATCTCCTGCGTAATCCAATGTACTTCCTTGCTAGGTTCTTTAGGGCAAGCCCATATCTTTTCCCAGAACTGTGTGACTTCTTCCATTCTGGGGGTACTTTCACTTCAATTTTTTTTTACCTATTTCCCTGTAAAATCTCTTTGTAAAATCTTGCTCTTTTTTCATAGCGTCTTATTCTTTGAGCCTTCAGTTGGATTTTTTGCTTTATTTTTTCTTTATTTGATAAGACGTCATTTTCATTCCTGATGTTATATTTTTTTTCGGCTCTTCTTCTTTTCCTAGTTCTTACATTTATTCCTCTACTCAGTTCATCCAGTACTGACAGTTCACTTCTTAGTTGTTCGATTTCTTTTTCGATTTTTCTTTTCCAAGGTGGATCTTCACGTCTGCGTGACTGCCTTGTTTTTATTTTGATGTTTAATTTTCTTGTTGCTGCTGTTGCTGATGCATATATTACTTCGTTAAGATTTGTATTCGGCTCTTCATCCAGTATTGATTTCAGTGCTGCATTGTACAATTTAATAGTTCGGAGGTTTTGTTTTGTTGGTTGGAATTTTGGGAGCTGTTCACGTTCCTCCATTGTAATACTCTGTATTTGACTTAGCTGGTTTTTTATTTCTATCTTGGCTTCCTGTATATTGTTCTTATTTTCCGTCAAATAATTATCGTCGATGTGTTCTGAACTCATTTTATTTTTGTCTTGTAACTGACTCAGACTCAGATCGCACCTTTCCAGCACTTTTAGACTTACATCATTATCTTCGCAGTGATTTGCGTGTTTCACGGTTTCTACATTATGACCTGTGATTTGTTTGATGTTATTACTTTTTATTTCTGGTTCCGGTTCCTTTTCATATTTTTTTGATTCGGCTCTTCTTGTTAAAATTCTTTAAATTTCGTGAATCTCAGCCTCTGACAGTCGGTTATTACGAATAATGTACCTACGTACATTGGCCAATTTATTTTCGTCAATATGCTTTCTATTTGTTTGACCAACTTTTTCACGACAAATGTCATATGTTTGGCGAGTCATGTTTTTTTGAGGTTTGAGTAACGCTTCATGAAATGCAGTCATAACGACTTTGTACTCCTCACGAGACCATTTTATTTTTTCTTTCTTTAAATATACGGTTGTAGATCTAGCTGGTGAATTTTCAGGACCATCATTAGGATTATCCTGGTTGTGGGGACCTGAAGATACATTCTTTGTGTAGGAGTTTGTTCCTATGGCAGATTATTGTTATTATTATTATTATTATTATTATTATTATTATTATTATTATTATTATTATTATTATTGTTATTAACGTTATTTTATTTGTTTTTTTTAATTTCATTTTACACTTATTTTATATTATTTATTTATTGCGTTTAACTATTTATTTTATTTATTTATTTTATCTATGTATTTATTTATTTCATTCGTTCATTCAGTCATTCATTAATTTCTTAGGATCTTACAATTGTACGCAAGTTAACTCCAGGATATCTTTTAGAAAAATAGCATCGCAATATTTATTTTCCACACTAATTATTACTTGAATTTATTTACATCATCTACATTTGGATATATAACGCAATGAAAATACATCGGCATCAAACAGGATTGTGTCATTGATTTCGTATTGTGTTTACTGTTGAATTCTCAAAATGTAACGTTTTCTCAGATCGAATAAATGCAGTTTAACATCAACCCTTCTATTTGCCTGTAGAAACAATTTTCTTACAGATGAAGAGGAAATGTAAGGTAACGGAAACCGCGATTCTACAATATCGAGCTGACAATTCCGTAGATAAACAATGGGTGCAATGAGGAATATTTAACGAATTTGATCGTCAAAAGCACAATTGTAATTAGTTTTCCTGAATAGGTAATTGAAATTCAAAATGGGCTTATACAATTTTACAATTTGACATTTGCATTACCAATGGACAGCTCGAGAGTAAGAGTAAAACATAGAGTGAACGACTTAATATGTTTGTGTGAATGAATTGCTGTACATAATTTCGAGAGATGAGAAAGAAGACACAATTTGTTTAAAGCTACTAAGAATACGTAATTGGGATGAACGTTAAGCGCGCAATTCAAGTATACAAATGATGCAGATAAAATGTTAGCAATTCATTTATCTGAAAGAATATTTTGTTTTTGAATATTTCGATAATCATGGATGTGAGTTGAATATATGAATCGTAATCCGATAAGATGAGAGAATAAAAAATTACAAAGTAGGAAACTTTATATATCTAAGCATGTGTGAATTTGTGACTATGTGTGTGCGTTTAATTTGTCATATATGTATAGCTAACATTACAAATACTAGAAATACTGATTTATATTTATTTATCAATTAAAGTTTATTTTTCCAACTATCATTAATAGTTTATAAAGAAATTTATAAAGTACCGTGGCATAAATCCAATTAACAACATTAAAAGGTTTTCCGCTTTAGTTTATATTTTGTTCTGTTAAGTTTTATAGCAAAACAATGGGTGTAAAATTCATTGTTTAATATGTCCTGCATTTTCAATTAAATGCTTATTCAACATAGCAAGATCATAATTATTAGAATAATATATTTTATACATATAATGCAGTAATTTAAAAAACATTAGTTTTACCCAACATAATAAAATAATCCAGTACCTGAATCATATTTGTGCATCCTTTGAACATCGAGAAATTAAGTTGCATTAGAAAACCATTATTTTGTGCTCGTATTTCACATCTTTTTCCATCTTGAGTTTTTCCCCTGAAAAGCAAGCACAATTTGCTTTCTTTTAAGAAATGTTTCTATTGTGGCTATACTGATATGGTAATCATGTGAATATAGCAATATAAAATAGATATTTCTCAATATTTATTTCTTGACTTATTTATTTTTTCTCCAAACCATATTTTGTTCAGCTCATGTTGACTTGATTATTCAAATCTAAAAAATCCAACTAACACTGTTATTATTATTCGATAATTAAAAATTCTACATTTTGCTAGGCAAACGCGTTAGCCAATTTTTTTGTCTGTCATTTAAAGTCTTTAAATTGACCGTTCCATTAAATTTATTGTTAATTATACCTTAATATTTTTATTATGTGGTTGATTTGTTTTCGAACAATTATTGTCTTTAATCTCTTGCATGCAAATTAAAAATGAAGAAATATACACACAACTTTACAGAAGTAAGTATTTCTGGATTAAACAATTTTCATTGTTAGAGATTTCACGCTCTTTATGTGCAGTTGTATACACCATTATTAAGAAAATAAGCTATTTCAAAGCTAAGCGTCTGGCTATAATTGGCGCATATATTCCTCTGCTTGTAATGATAATAGAAGGATCTTGAATAACACTAAGCTGTTTTTGCTGAGAGAATGATACAGCCCGTAACTGCCCGCAACTTCGGCTGCTCTGCGAACGTGTGCTGAACAACTGCAAATGTTCTATACCTCCCTTAATCAATACATTTGATGTCCTTACGGCATCTGTGAACAAGGCAGGGTGCTTAGTCCGCAGATTCTCATTCATCCCTACTATTAACCCGTCTGGTGTATCCGCACCCGACTTTCCTCTTAGAACTGAGTATCAACATAGATCTTTACATAAAGCCCTCTCTAGTATCTCAGATAATTTCAAAGCCTGACCCTCATAAAACTAGCGGAGGTGACTGGATTCCGGTCATTGACCTGAATAAATGTGCAACTGAATTCTCCTCTGTTCTCTCTAATCCCTCTAATTACTCCCTCTCTGCTTCTTGTTTTCCTGCCTGCTTGAAGTCCTATTCTGTGGTTACTGTATTTAAGAATTCAGGAGAACCCTGGGACATATCCAATTATTGGTCTAACAGCCTCCTACCTATTATCCGAAAAGTGTTCGAGGCTCTCATCAATCATGAAATATTTCAAGATCTCACAGCCCATAATCTATTCTCAGACAGACAATATGGCCTTCGCTTTGCAAGTTCTATTGCCGATATACTAATGATCATCACTGAGTACATATACCAGGCAATCAATATGTCTGGTGAAAATCGAGCTGTTGCCCTGGGTATTCCCAAAGCATTTGATAGGGTTTGGCACGCTGGCTTTCTGCAAAAATATATATGCAAAAATATATGTACTTAGTTGTTTCATTTTACCACTGTGGAAATATTCAAAGAAATTTTTGTACATTTGGCGACATTATTCGTCACAACATCCCGTTGAAGGGACATCTGTACATGCAACGATGCCGTTATTCTAGCACAAGGATGTATGGAGCTGTTTTCATCGGGTAACATCACCCCTAATGTCTTATTAGCTACTGTTTTCCTGTGGGAGATTGAAGCAAGTTTAATCCTTAGAAAAAGAAGAGATTTCATCCGACTGGTCTAAAAGAAAAAACGTAAATATTTAAAATAAAATAATGACGTGCCGATGAAAAGCATCTTATTAAATATTTTGAATTATTTTGAATCAGTCAAGCAAGACGAAACCTCCACTCGTGCGCAGGATGTTAGAATAAGAGAAAATACTAGATACTGGGATTTTTAAGAAAAGATAAAACATTAACATGATTTAAAGAAATAAAAAGATGAAATTGAACGTTGTGTTTACATCTTTTGAGATTGCAGCTATCAGTGTAGAAATTAAACGGAATGGAATACCATAGACGGGAAGTACGAGAAAAGAAACTCTTTGAGTAGAAGTGGTTGTAATATATAACTATTTTAACGATAAAACGTGAGACCTACATGCCAATCTAGTAGTACGCTTTCATTCATCTGGTCGCGTTTCCAGGAAAAAAGCTCTTCAAGTAGTTGTCATAAAAATATTTGTAAAAAATGACAGAAGGAATCCACATCACCTTGGTGAGAAAGTGACAGAAGTCAGGGTACCTAGTCAGGATAGGTGACATTGAAGATATTTTTGGGATTTTGTCTAGACATCGAGATGATTAACAGGAACACCCGACCAGATATGTAAAGCGTATTCAATGTACGGGCGAATAGTAAATGTATTAACGTACAAGATTGATTCAGACAGGTAAACTTTCTGGACCGATACATTGATCAAAACTTCGAATCTGTAGATGCAGCTATAGATTCTATATAGTCGTTCCATTTCAGGTTGGTTGAAAAAGTTAGGCCATATATATATATATATATATATATATATATGTGTGTGTGTGTGTGTGTGTGTGTGTGTGTGTGTGTGTGATCCCAAAAAGATGAGTAAACGTTGTCAGTCATTTAAGTGTCATACATGATACACGCTTGGGCCATCATATCTCGAAAGAAACATGAATGACTGGGCAGAAGGTTATCCCACAGTGGGTTGCCATTACTTTCTGCGGTAGACTGGTGGCTACCCATGGATATAAAACACAATCTGTCCTTTTATTTAACCCATAACTATAGGTAGGAGACGGAGACCTATCACAGGGTAATTGTGCGTAAGTGAATACTTAGAACTAAACTGGAATTCGAACTCGCCTTCCCGATTTCTCGTTCTAGATGATAACTACTGCACCACAACGCACAATCGAGTAAAATGTAAAATCTCCAAAACCAGATTATTAACATTAATTTTAATAAATCTTAAAATTGACCAAGGTGGAGGGCTTGATGTAAAGAAGGTTATCTATTTACAGAGCCAAATATATATTCCTATTAACATTAATTTTATTATTTGTATTAATACTATGATTTAATTCGTCTGGTCAGTGTACCGGGGAAAAAGCTCGCCAGATTATTTGCCATGGAAATATCTTTAGAAAAGGAGGCGGGAAACCACGTCATTTTGTTAAAAATGTGACTGAAATCTAGATGCCTAGTCAGGACCGATTTCAATTTTAATATTATTAAAATTAAAATTAATATATATATATATATATATATATATATATATATATATATATATATATATATATGAATTTACTGCTTCCAGGGTCAGCCACGAGATTAATACAATTTGATGTGTTTGAATTACCCATAATTTCTTTAAGAAATATAATCGCCAGAAAACAGTGTTCAACTGTCAAGATGTATGACAAGTTCTACGATTTAATCAGGATGATAGGAATGTATTTAAAAAATTTAATATTATTTATTAATACGGAAATTGTCAAGCGACTAAAATAATCGTCGTTGCCTTTCAACTAAAATTAGCAAGCATGGTTAATTTTGAGAAAAGATGGAAAGATTTATTCTTTGTTATTTAATATCTATAGAGGTCAATGTGCACTTTCCTATCGCTGTTTATATTCTTGGACATTGTGCCTGTTCTAATGTCGGGTAATGGAAAACTTGCTTGGTTAGATTTTGAAGTAAATTAGCCAATCGATATTAAAAGATGTCTGTGAAGCATGAAATAAGGCAATATCGATCACCTCCCTTCATTAAAACAATAAGATCCTACTGATTGTCTAAAAAATTATTTAAGCGTGAATCAGTTAATTTCTCTCTTGTTAAGTGACATACCGTTCTGTTGATTCATAATCTCTGAAGAAAATAGACACATAAAACTTTTAAGGGAAAGTTTGTGTCTTATAGTATAAAAAACGAACATAAAAAGGAAATATACAAATTTACACTCCGGCAGACAGTGCTAGTGATTGAACTGAATAAACTTAGAATTTGTACTTTTATGAGGGGAATTTTAATGGTAAAATGTCTTTAAAAATGCACCTTTTCTTTTATGCATTTATTTTTAATGCCGTTTCTTTTTAAGATGTAGGTAATAAGGATTCTTTACAAATTCCTTTATATCTGTGAATTATAATGCATTCTTTGAAAAGTAGATTTTTTTATTTCCGTTTCATAATGCATAGTGTGAAAAAGAGTTTACTTTATTTACATTGTTTGGGTTGTTGTCCTCATCTCTATTGTCATAATGACGACGCTTCGTCTGTTGTACGCTTCGATCTTCTTCAGGTGATATACTTTAGAATTTTGAACCGATCTCTTTATTTTGTCCATCGAGGTTGATTGTTTTATTTCCACGTGCCCTGACTTTTCCAGATACTTCAGATTCAGTTATTTTGCTTTACTAATTCAAATCTACAAGTTTCACTTTACTTCTGATGCAATCAGATATTGAACTTACAAGTCTTTGATTCATGCCACTGTTTTACTTCAACTAACAATTCTCTCTGTTGCGCAATGTGTCCTTGGAGACAACAGTAAACCTGAAGAAAACAATTCCGGCAATGGAAATAATATAAATATTTACAATACCTCATTTCAGAAAAAATATAGAAAAATGTCTTTTATTTATAATCCTAAGGCTAAAAAGCGTAGTCAGCAGATGCTACTTCAGTTATAAGTGAAGACATCATTAAGGGATTCATACCTTTCACAAGGACATTTAAGAGAAAATGAAAACAACACTCTTGACCGGAATTTAAGCAGAAATAGTCAATTTAGCTTATCCGCCAATACCTGTTACGTTGAAGATACATGACGTGTTGATCAAATCAAAACTGGAAAAAAAGTTACATTCTTATTGATAGTGATAACCAGGTGAATTAATCTCTCAATTTTCTTTTACAAAAATCATTGAGATTTGAGTCATATTTAAGATCACTTGAAAACAATTGGAGAAAAATAGCGCGTTATGTAAAGGCTACATTTCCTACAATCTGTGAAGCTTTCATTAAAATAGAGTTATAATTATTAATAAGCATATTATGTTATAATGAAATGACGCATAATGATTTTAGTTGTCTTTCTTAAGAAATATTATTATTCCTCTATTCTTCTATTTAATTTTATACATTTAAACGCTGGACTTTATCTTTCCTGTAACATTCATTAATATTTACAAAGCAATTGTTCTAATGAGACTTCAGATTTGGTACCTGTACTTCACAACTTCAAAGGCAGTCTTAGATTATTAGCTTTATCTAATAATTTTGCAGAGAACATTGGAAGATATAACCATATATTGGTAGATATAACCATATATTCGGACTTGCTTCTCGCGCACATTTCGTTTGTAGAACTCTATTGAGACTTTTTGTTTTTCATTCAGAATTTATCTTCCCAAAATTACATTTAATGTCAATCAACAATTAATTTTCATTTAATTTTTTCTCGTTTATAAAGAATTCTTTTTTTTTACTGATTACTTCACACTCATTAATCATTTGTTGTATCTACAATAAACTATTTTCGCACACAAAATAGCAGTTAATGCAATAATTTAAGCATTCTCGATATATATATATATATATATATATATATATATATATATATATATATATATATATATACATAATCATATCACCCCGAGCAAGGCGGTTACGCCACTGATGTTCAGGGTGCTACATAGGAATGAAAAGATTGGAGAAGAGAAAACCGGAAACCGCATCCTAAACAGGGAACAAGGGATGAGCCTCTTCACCTGTTCAATTGACGGGGGTAAAGTGTGAACCGGGCGATAGTTTAGTCTATCTACTCCAATTGAAAAAAAAAGTGAGAAGATTGGAAAAGAGAAATATATATATATATATATATATATATATATATATATATAATAAACTAAATCTAAAAGAGTCGACGGCGGTTTCACTCTACGGATGGTAAAAAATAAAACAAATTCCGATGTTCAAATTCGTTGAATGGACATTTCTACAAGAACTTTCTATGAGAAATTCCTCGTGTCATCAGCAACAATTTTATTTCGTAGAAATTTCTCGTAGAAATGGCAATTCAACGAATTTGAAAATCGCAATTTGTTTTATTATATAATTGGCTCTGTAATTTGAATATAATTTGAATTGAGCTCTCCACCTCGATCACTACTAATATTAATGTAATTGATATTAATTAGGGTCGGGTTGTTGGATTTACTTACCTGCCTTTCCTTTCGATTAAATTCATAATATATACATATATATATATATATATATATATATATATATATATATATATATATATACATATATATATATATATACATATATATCATTACATTTATCTTTAACTAACTTAAGTTATTCCTTATAGAATCCGTTTAGAATGGCCGTTTTATTAGAGGATATAATAACCGGTTTTTCGGTGAATGAAGTAGAACAAAATCGCAACTTGTATTGCATTATTATGATATTGATTCCTTATCCTACAAAATATTTATAAAAAAATTACATAGTTTTTAGTGGCTGCTGATTTAGATGAATTTTTGTGATTCAAATGCAATACAAAACAATAACTATGGATCTGTGATCGGATTTCTGTAATAATATCACTAATACACCATATTTATTAAACACATTATACGTCATTTGTTTGTATTTTTTAATGTGTAGCTTCTTTTCATGTTGTGGTGTCCCTGTTTCTAATATTTTTTTCTTAGAAACTTTATTACTTTTTAGTATTTATCCGACTCAATTTCTGCTATTTATTTAGTAATTTTGTAGGTTAAACTACTAGATATATCCCTCTACAAACTCGCCTTCAGTATGTCATGTGTACTTTAAATGCTTCCAGACTCTTTTCTAGATTTCAGCTGTTTCTTTCAGACTCTATATATGTATATTTTTGCTTCCTTTAACTTAAATCTTACTACTTGCTTAGATGTTCAGTCTTAGGTATTCTCAAATGCCACATGTATCCATGTATCATTCTTACGTGAATCTTCCACTTCATCTTGGAAGTAACTGTCCAGTATATACTGCCACTAATTCAACTAGTTGCATTTATTTCTATTCATTTTGCTTTTTTCTTGTAGTAGTGTCTGCACAAAGTAAATGCTTCCGAATTTTGTATCGATCAACTATTCATATTTCTAAAGTTTCTTTGTTAGAGGAAACTTGAATACTATCGCAATATAATAGAAATGTCGCATATGATATTATAATAAAACATACAAATATTAGTCCATCATGTAAAGCGGATATTATTGATATGAAACATACGGATTGAAAATGGCTTCAAGTCAATAAATCTTTTCTTTCTTAGCTCTTATTTCAAGAACACAGTATTTTGCAAGAATGTTTATTTTTCTGAGAGTTAAAAATAATGCGTACGCATAGCCACAGATAAGATACTAAATATAGAAAGAGCATATGAATATGACATATTTAAACAACCTAACCCATGGGAAATTGATGGCAAACTGCAAAATAAGATAGGAAATTGAAAAAGAGTGATAATTCGCTAAAAGGAAGCTTATCGAAACAAGAGATTGAAGATAAAAAGAAGAAAATATGCAACATTTTGATGAACAGTCACATCAGAAATGCAAAGTAATATTGAGTTTTCTTTATAAAATTCCGAAATGATATGGATTAATTTTAAAGAATGAAATCAAATTGTGTTATTCCGGATATTTGAAATGAACACCAACGCTTACAGCAATATCGTCATTATTTAATAAAACAAACCTGCACTCACGAAGCTTGCGTCATTCAATTTTCAGTGAGAAGCGCAAATTGAAAGACAGAAATATTCTAATAATATTTCCTTTAAAGGTTCATATATAAATGTCTGGAGGTGTTCGAATATTGAGACGGTAATTGGTGTAACCATTGCATTCGGCAAGCGAAGTTCAAATTTAGTTTGCCGTGTTTGTATTTATTTCACCCTTGGGAATGCATAAATCTATCTATTGTGTCTACTACTTGGTATTGTAAAACATGTGCACAAGTCGAAATAAAGTGAAGGTATTGACGAATTATTACGATATTCTAAGAAAAGTAATTCCGATTTATAATTTTGTATATATTAGAGGAGACTGTTGAAAACCAAGTTCACTTACATGCTAAAGTTGTATTCCTCTGTTACTTGTGTCTTAATTTGGACATGGGTAATATTGGTTCCCATAATATTTACCTTTTTATCTGTTTTTTCCTATTAATCTTTATAACTGTTGAAAAATATGTTGCTAGTATGAAGTATGTTGCTAGTATGAAGTATGTTGCTAGTATGAAAATAGATGAGCATGAAATCATACATAATTGGAGAAAAATATTTCACCAGGGGTAATTTTAAAATTAATCTTTGAAGCAACCGCTTAAATTGTCATTATAAAACTTTCTAATTTAATGTATTATAATATAATTTATCCGTTAACATTTAGGAATTTTTCGAATAATATCTTCATGGTTGGTATACAAAAATTTAATGGAATTTCATTTAAGAGTTCATTATTTTATCGGATTATCGAACTTATATACTATAAGCAATCTAAGCCAGAATTAATAACTTATATCAAATTTATCATACACGTTTTTCATTCTGTTATGTGACTATGTATTGCAGATTGCTGTCACATCTGGGAAGTTGCATCTGCGACGGATTTAGATATTAATGTTAAAACAAAAAGAAGAATATGAAAGCTCTCAACACGGCTTCAGTCCATTTTGATCAACATAACGTAGCTACCCTGTCCATTCCTATAATTTCGGTCATAGTATTTGTTCTGATGAGATTTCATTTTTGGTACCTAGAATTTATTAATTAAATTGCAGAAATAGATTGGTAGCAAGGTATCATCATTAGATGAAAAATTTACATTTCACCCTAAAATCTATGCGAACAGTTTCTCTTAACGCACTACGTGATTATGGAACACTTTTTACTTTCCACGCAACTAAGATTTTCGCAAATTTATATCCCGTGTTATTTGTCTGTTTTCTTAATTGCTGTATAATTATTATTTTATATACTTAATAATATTTTCTTTTTTTCACATTGTCAGAACTCCCCTTAGATTTTAATGTCTTTACAAATTCGCTTATGGTGAATTATTTAAAAGAATATAACAGAAGAACACTAAGGTTTCTCGTATGATTAGAGTAGTAGAGAAGAAAAATATAGAGTATTTACATTATTCGGACTATTGTCCTCATATTTGTTGCAATTTGTACGACGTTTCAGTAGTTGTACGCTCCGGCTTTCTTTATGTGCTAAAAATTTCTAACCGACTCTTTATTACAATCCTTGCGTGAAGCCTTGATTGGAAGTCATGAGTTATTTCCCTCTAACCCTAAAAGTTACTTTTTCATCACAGCTGTAGCGTTGTATTAAAAACACAATTCTAAGAGTCAAGTTGGGAACTAACCAACGTCTATACCCACTGTCCTTAAGAACACATAGCCCAGTGGATATAGACATGCCCCAGTGAAAATAATCCAGACTTGACTTTTACAGTTGTGAATTCAGTACCAGGCTGCATCAGTTTTGAAAATTAACTAACACGGTTAGAGGGAGATAACGCTTGATCCCGATCGAGGTTATGCGCAATGAATTAATATGGTATACGCCAGTGATTGAAATAAAGGGTTCGGTTAGAAATTCATAGCACCTGAAGAGGCCGGTGCGTACAACGGCTGAAACGTCTTAAAAATTGCAACACAGAGTGTGACAATATTAAAATACCCAAAACGAGTAATGTAAATACGGTAAATACTACCTAATCTCAGTAATTATTACAACTAGAAAGAAATATATTAACAATGTTGTTTTAACTTTTAATGAACGATAAACGATATATGATTTCTATATGAATTTTATGGTCGTTTAATTACATGGCAAAACATGTCTAACTGATTGGCCAGTCCGTTCACCTAATTTAACTCAGTTCTTCGCGAATATACATATTACTGATTTCATACACGAAACGAATAATTCAGAACATAACCATATATAAAAGTTTAATAAACCAAAATGTCTTCATATGAAAACCTTTGAATTATACATATATGTATACTTATATGAAAAATGTAAAAAAGGGACTTGCTATCTGAAAGAAAATATTAAGTCTAGTACATATCTTCTGATGATTTCCACGAGCTTGAATATGCATGTCTTACTACTTCGTCTGTCCAGAGAAAAAGAGCTTGATTGAAGTTCCCGTCTGATGAATTTTTTTTAATCATATCAAGGCAGTGATGCGCATGGGGCTACTTAAGAGTAGAATTGTAGGAAAAAAAGAAAGCCGGGAACCACATCCAAAACAGGAAACAAGGGATGAGCCTCTTCACCTGTTCAATAGATGTGGGTGGAGTGTGAACCGGGCGATAGTTAAGTCTACCTACTCCAATTGAAAACAAAAAAAAAGTGAAAGAAGATTGGGAAAAAAAAGAAAAAGAAAAGAAAAGCCGGGATCCACATCCTAAACAGGAAACAAGGTATGAGACTCTTCACATGTTCAATAGACGTGGGTGAAGGGTGGAGTGTGAACCGGGCGATAGTTAAGTCTATCTACTCTAATTAAGAACAAAAAAAAAGAGAAAAGAAAAAAGTGAAAGAAGATTGGGAAAAATAAAAGAAAAGAAAAAATCTTTTGGATTATCCTTTTCATCTTTCCGGGTTTGCCATTCTCTCCCATTTTATATATAAGTAATGAAGATCACCCAGGTACTCTAACATGGTTTCAATCTTTTCTGATGAAACTGAAAACGTCAAAACCATGCGAGTGTAACCAGTTGATCTTCCCTACCAAATTATCTGAACACTCCATATGTTAAATCTTCACCTTCCTTCAAACAAGTATTAAGCACTTTCTAATGCAATTGTTTACTCGTCTAATTTAATTTAAATCTGACCTATAACTGTTCAGTATATATATATATATATATATATATATATATATATATATATATATATATATATAGGATTAATGTAGAAAAGTTTGTCACTTAACTGAGCGGAGTTATGCTGACAAACTTTTCCACATTATTTTTATTAACGCGCTATCTCTATATCAAACACGTTATGATAAAAAAACATGCTTAGAAAATGTCATTTTATCAGTAAACAAAAAAAAATAAAAATAAACCCAGTAATCCTGACAATATGCATCATCACAACTCAATACACACATTATATATATATATATATATATATATATATATATATATATATATATATATATATATTAATAATAAAAATATAGTTTTACAGCATGCACAATTAATGGGTAAAAATTGTCATTATCAGAAACAATGTATGTAAATATAAGTGTGGATACTAAGGTCAAAACTTTGTGGTGACAATGCTTCACGCTTGAATGCAATATATATATATATTAGTCATCTACATACAAGCCTGATTTGCTGTATCACAGCTCATCAGTGTGGCTATACACATCCAATTGCTTTCAGCTGGGATTGAAACTATATATATATATATATATATATATATATATATATATATATATATAGGAAAGAATATTAATAAAAAGTTTTGAATTTAAAAACGTACTTTTTTAAACAGTATTTGTTTATTTTTATAGTGTTTTATATTTCAGACCGCCCTCGGTCCTTCATCAGAAACAAGTGATTTTTAAATTAGAATTGGAAACGTATTTTTACGATGGCGTCTTAATACTTTTTTGTTTACATCACGTGGTGTCGATAAACCAATCAGCATGCGGCACGTCCGTTTGTTTATTCTCGGTAAACCAATCAACACGCGGCACGTCCGTGGAGAGAGTCTGTTTGTTTTAGACAAAAAATCTCTTGGAATATCTATTTTTTTGTTTATATCGCGTGGTGTCGATAAACCAATCAGCATGCGGCACGTCCGTTTGTTTATTTTCGGTCAACCAATCAACACGCGACACCTCCGTGGAGAAAGTCTGTTTGTTTTAGATAAAAAATTCCTTGGAATATCTGAAAGAACATTCTTTTTACCTATTGAAATATTTGTAGAGATTCAACACACCTAAGTCCCTGTTTAACCCTAGCTTGTGTGTGTTTAATTTTAAAATCCAGTATTTTTCTTTCTTTCTGCGTGTGTATGTAGAACTAAAATTGGAGTCTATTAGTAAACATTTGCAATTTTCTAAAGTGTGATCGGGTTGATTAAAATGTGCTGCAATTGGGGAGTATACATTTTTTTGTCGTATATTTAGTTTGTGATTATTGAAGCGAAATCTAAAGCTATTACCGGATTCGCCGATATATCCACTGTTGGGGCAAATTGAGCAGAAGAGATAGTAGATGATGTCTTTGCTATCACAAGTAAGGTTTGGTGGGTGTAATTTTATTTTTGTGTTGGGTACAGAGAATGTTTTGTCTGTTATTAGATGTTTACAGATTAAACAACGGGGCTTTCCACATTTTAAATTCCCTGATAGGTTTGTATTATTTAAATATTTGTTAGAAGTGAGGATAGTTGATAGGTTGGGTGTTTGTTTCTTTGCATTTATGGGTGGCCTATCGAAAATGTCTTTGATGTTTTTGTTTGATTGGAGGTTCCTGTAATCATTTTTTAAATTTTTGATGAGTGTGTGGGAATATTGATTATGGTTAAAAACCATGGGAATTCGGTTATTGTCTTTTCGTTTTTTGTATGTGAGAAGTGTGCTGCGGTTTATGTGGATGGTTTTATGTAGTGCTTCCTTTATTATTTTTATTGGGTATTTGCATTTTAGAAACTGTTTTGTTAGGTTGTTAATGTTGTTTAGAAAATCTGGATGGTCTGAGCAAATGCGTCTTATTCTAATAAGACGCATAATAATCTAATTGCAAATACCCAATAAAAATATACAGCTCATTTATTAGAATAAGACGCATTTGCTCAGACCATCCAGATTTTCTAAACAACATTAACAACCTAACAAAACAGTTTCTAAAATGCAAATACCCAATAAAAATAATAAAGGAAGCACTACATAAAACCATCCACATAGACCGCAGCACACTTCTCACATACAAAAAACGAAAAGACAATAACCGAATTCCCATGGTTTTTAACCATAATCAATATTCCCACACACTCATCAAAAATTTAAAAAATGATTACAGGAACCTCCAATCAAACAAAAACATCAAAGACATTTTCGATAGGCCACCCATAAATGCAAAGAAACAAACACCCAACCTATCAACTATCCTCACTTCTAACAAATATTTAAATAATACAAACCTATCAGGGAATTTAAAATGTGGAAAGCCCCGTTGTTTAATCTGTAAACATCTAATAACAGACAAAACATTCTCTGTACCCAACACAAAAATAAAATTACACCCACCAAACCTTACTTGTGATAGCAAAGACATCATCTACTATCTCTTCTGCTCAATTTGCCCCAACAGTGGATATATCGGCGAATCCGGTAATAGCTTTAGATTTCGCTTCAATAATCACAAACTAAATATACGACAAAAAAATGTATACTCCCCAATTGCAGCACATTTTAATCAACCCGATCACACTTTAGAAAATTGCAAATGTTTACTAATAGACTCCAATTTTAGTTCTACATACACACGCAGAAAGAAAGAAAAATACTGGATTTTAAAATTAAACACACACAAGCTAGGGTTAAACAGGGACTTAGGTGTGTTGAATCTCTACAAATATTTCAATAGGTAAAAAGAATGTTCTTTCAGATATTCCAAGGAATTTTTTATCTAAAACAAACAGACTTTCTCCACGGAGGTGTCGCGTGTTGATTGGTTGACCGAAAATAAACAAACGGACGTGCCGCATGCTGATTGGTTTATCGACACCACGCGATATAAACAAAAAAATAGATATTCCAAGAGATTTTTTGTCTAAAACAAACAGACTCTCTCCACGGACGTGCCGCGTGTTGATTGGTTTACCGAGAATAAACAAACGGACGTGCCGCATGCTGATTGGTTTATCGACACCACGTGATGTAAACAAAAAAGTATTAGGACGCCATCGTAAAAATACGTTTCCAATTCTAATTTAAAAATCACTTGTTTCTGATGAAGGACCGAGGGCGGTCTGAAATATAAAACACTATAAAAATAAACAAATACTGTTTAAAAAAGTACGTTTTTAAATTCAAAACTTTTTATTAATATTCTTTCCTATACATATTAAGACAGTATACGTGGATGATCATCACTATATATATATATATATATATATATATATACACGCATAAATGTATATTTATGCAGCAATCCCTCATTTAAACATATTTTGTTAAAAACAACCAACAAGGAAGTCTTCATTAATTTTTGTTTTAATTTTTCCTATATTCTTACAGGTTTCCTTTTTGCTGGAGATAAGAAGTGTAAAATGTTCCATAATGTTCAACTTTCATCAGGTCATGTTACGGTTTCCTATTCACGGGAATATCTATTTTTAGGTTTTACAGGTTTAGTACAAAGTGACAACTTCTCTTCTCACGCAACACTCTAATAAATTTCTTCATTTGGAGAATACTCAAAGACAATTTTTTTAGTCGAAAACAAAGTAATATTAGTAAAAATGTTACATAAGTGATGCCGTTCAAGAAATTAATACACAGACTAGTGCAAAAATGTATATGATTTGAGGGGTTTATGTAAAAGCTTTGCAAATTGTGATAGACAACAGTATGAGCAACAGGTTTGATAAAATTTAAGCGATCTTGTATTTGTGTCCACAATAAATTTTAATTGTCAATATAATAATTGTATTAGCCAATATGTAATATCGAAATAAACGCTATCGTTTACTGTCCCGCTACATTTGAGCAATCTTGTATATCGAGCTGAGAGCTGCACATGCACTACAAACATAGTGCAATGGAGTGTCATGCTATTGCCGCCTCAGTGTCAGTGCCAGAAAGAATAATTTATAATGTTGTTTAAGCCACAACAAGAGGAAAATGGGTAAAACGAATTGTTCAAAGCAGGACTGATCGAGATTCAACATGGCACGCAATAGTTAATTCTTTCGCTCAATTACATAACACTATATACGACATTTTCGCTCGTATCCTTTCTATAAATACATTAATGGTAATACTTTTGGTGTGTCTCCTTATCAATCTTAGCGTAGACTGGATGTAAGAGTTCTTCATTTTAATGTTCAATGGCGAATTTGTCGAGTAGGTATGTAGCGTTGGCTATGTGTTTTTCTTAGTCACACTAGACCCATGTAATTTATTCGTCTGCGATTGGCTTATAAATAACTACTGTTATTGTAGAGGACAATATAACAATCGCAGTCCCTTTAACCTTTCACTTCAGAAGTAACATTCACGTGTGGTTTATTGATTGGTTAATTTTTAGCCAATCACTGATTTTTCTTATATAAACAAAGTTTCTCACGCGCTTTCTCGCTTGCTCGTTTGGTCCACTTTCTACAGATAAATAAACCGGTTTTCGCAAGCTTAATGAGTAGACACACACAGGCCTAAAGGCTACGCTACACGTAGAACTTCTCTCTCTACTCACCTCTGCATAACGGACACACGGACAAACAACTTTCTTGCTGTCTGACATCTTTGCCTAAACGCACAAACACAGACAGAACCTTATCTTCTTTCCGAGACATTTTCATCAAGAACTTTTGATTTTTGAAGAAAATCTGTACCATTTACAATTACATTCCAAACAACTGTATATTATTCGTTCTTACATGAAAATCTCAACAACTGTAACAAACTTTTTCAGCTCAAGAAAAACTTCTTTTCAACTTGCGTTTATCTATAACAGTTAAAGGGGAACAACTCTTTCGCTTCACGTTACTGAAAATGTATTGATATTACATGTCTTTTTTGTTGAATATATTTTAATTTATTTGTAACAAATTGGAGTTGTTGTTTTTAATATTTTTTGTTGGACGAATCGTAATATAAATCGTTAGAGGACTAAAAGTCCTGTACAGGTACCTCTTCTAAATCCCTGTAAAAACAGCAATAGTCTTAATATAAATGGACCCAAAGTTAATAAATACGAACGTTTTCCATCAAAGTATTCATGTTATTGTAATAAAGAAATATCAAATTATTTTGAATTACTTGAAAGAAATTCTGAATCCCTTGTAACCCGGTTGAACCTTTGGTAAAAATATTTACAAGAATTTGCAATGGATAACGTAAAATGACAACTTTTCTTTTCGATGAAAAATTCATTAATTTAGAAAACTTTTGCAAAAATCATATATCTGTCAAATTTTAATGAAATTTTCAGGTCTTATCCCCAAATATAAGAAATTATTACTAGAATTATTATTTGAAAAATTTACTAGTAAGAATATTTTAAATATCTGTTAACTCCCTCCACGTAATTTCATACAATGTTTTAGAAATTAAATTTTAAGAAAATTGGTTTTATTCGTTAAATGCAGGACTCATTGCAGAATGTAAATCATCTATTATCTTATTGAAAGATTTTGCCTTTATTCCCAAAAATCTGTCTAGAATTTTAAAGTAAAATTTAATATAACTATGACATTATTTAATCTGATAAGGTTTTAGTTACTATTAAGAAATAATATGAATTAAGTATATTATATTCTAACGAATCTTTTGGATTAATAATGAAATTGTAAAAAAATGTTTTCATTATTTCTAATTATAATTATTTAAAATTTTTCAAAATAATTTTAAAAATACTTCAAAGATTTATTGCCCTTATATTATAAATTTATTAAGTAAAGTATTCATATACTAATCGGAAATTAAAACGTTTAATACGTGACATTTAATATTTAGTTTTGGGTATTTTAATATTTTTGTATGAAAATTACTTATGTACATTAAATGTGTTTCAGAGTTTCCTTTATCGGAAAAAAATGTAATTGTACTGTTATGTCACTTGTGGTAGACATACACTTACCGTATCGCATTTCAAGTTCAACTTTAAGTTTAAGAGATACTTTTATTATAAATTTCATGCTATCATTAAATAATAATTGTGTAAATGAGATTAATTTAACATTAACCTTTATAATTTTTCAAAAGTTTAACAGACGTATTTTTTATTTTTGGAAGATTTTTAAAACAGAGAATTTAATTTGTTTACAAATCTGTCAATCGCTCAAAAATGGACGAGAAATTGAAATATGAAAAAAACTCAAACTTTTAAATTCGAAACAATATATTTTTTGAAATACAACAAAATATTTTGCTTACCGAAAATAGTGAATTTAACCATCTAGCTCTCAATTAAAACTAAAGTAAAAGAAAAAAGTATTTTAAAAAAATTCAATTTAAATATTAGCTATTGATAATTAGAGGCAGTACATATTCGAGGCATTTCAGGAAATTAATTAGCGTCAGTTAACATATTTAAAAATATATTTTTTCAAGATTATCGAAATGAATTATTTCAAAATTGATTGCATTTTTTTTTATAAGCAAGTACGAAGGAGTTCATCAAAATCCGACCATTACTGTTTTTTTGCAATAATTTCAAAATCAATGTATTTTTCACAGACAAAACAGTTACTTGCGTATACGTTTGCTGTAAGAAACCCTTGTAGAAATTGCTTCACTCACGGAAGAAAGAGAATATTCATACAAATACTTCGTAAGTTTTAGAAAGAATTGAAAAATTTTAAATTATAATTTATATACTTTGATCTATCCTCTTAAAAATAACATGAACATACTGGCGATAAACCTTTGTTTATATTTAAGTTTGGAGCCTTTTTTCATACTATGTTGTTATTTCAACTAATTTATAGAGGTACCTAATCAAATTGTATGTTTTATTTTATGGCTTGTTCTCTCGTATTTCTCGCATAGGAAATTATTTTTGTGATTTTCTTTCCTGTCAATATTGATCTACAAATTTGAATTGCAATAACAAATATTATTTCCTGCTTCGTCGAGTTCTATTCTTGTGATTGATAATTCTACTTATTTTCAGACACGGTCAGTAACACCTATAATCTTTGTAGATTATCACCTAGCTTTTCATGAAAACGAAAATATCTAAAAACAAAAACTTAATTTTATGTGTGGTAACATATTGTCAATATCTAAAAGAGATTTACCCAAACAGAATAAACTCCTACACATGCACGCACTCACGCATGTACGCATGTACGCAAGCACGTATATGTATATATAAGAGAAACGCACAGAATTAAGTGTGTATGAGTGCGTGGGTTTATGTGTGTGTGTGTGTGTGTTTTTATTGTGTTGCAATTTGCAGCAGTGGTCGGCAATGTCAAGCCCGCTAGAATGATCTGGCTAACGATGGCCAAAATCCCACCCCAACAAAGATCGATATTAACAAGGAAATCCAACCCGTGATACACCCCTTCGTTTTGCGAGTACCTGCTAGTTGATTTCGAAGATTTTCCCAACTATGTGATAAGTAACCAAGACATGGGCGTCAGTTCTTTCATTTGATGTTTGTGAACTGGTAGAAGAAAAGTTCAAAACATATAAAGGGTGGTTGCGAAGATAAATGTCATAAAATCAAAGATTATTTTAAAGAAAAGAAACTACGCTATTATAAGTACAATTACATTTTCATTCTCGTGGCGTAGTTTAACCATCTTTCAGACTAAATACTGGAAAACCAAGGATAAATTTCTCTTCAACATAATTGTGAATGCAATTTTCTTTACTTAAATGTATCTTCAAGAAATTTAAAACGTGTTTGAAGAAACTATTGAAAAGTCAATTGCTAAAAGTTTTTGTTAACCATTGTTTCATATTTAAAATTATATTTTAAGGTCATGTGAAATGTTTTCTTTATAGAAGTAGATTTTTCTTTCAAGTGTGCAAAGCATACAGCTCAACTGTTCTGTTATATATGATGTTAAAAGTGCTCAAACTTAATAAAAACAAAATTTTAACACTAAATTATATATGCTGTTATCAAGGAGAATGAGCAAATTGTGTTGTCATTATTTTTAAGAAGAAAATTAAACATCTCTAATTTGTTCGAAATTTCAATTAATTTTTATTTTATTTTCTTTCAGCGATTCACGTTATTTTTAGGCAATGAAGCGAAATATAATATTACGCAAGTCATTTTTTGGTGTTGAAAGATACGCTGAATTATAAATGTTTGCCAAATTTAAGTAATTCTCTGATATTAATGAAAAATTCAATACTTATTCACAAATGAATGACATTATCTATTCAATTAAAATTTTATTAAATCTTTTTAAGAATATGTTTTTTGTTTGCAATTTTACTCCTCGACTTTACTTGATTTTAGAAAACATCTAGAAATACTTTATCTATACAATTGTTTTAATTATTAGTTAAATGCAGAAGTTGTTGGAGAAAGTAAATTCTCAATTACGGGTCCATTTTTCCGAAAATCTATTCCCTATGTTAAAATCTAAATGGATTAAAACTACCATAGTTTTAATGAAGATACATTGTAATTGTTTTATAAATAATATAATTTTAGGATATTATATTCTGAAGAGGAAAAATATTCGATGATTTATGAATTTTTATAAGAATTATTTTCATCATTTTAATAGTTTTAATTAGTGCACAATAATTTTCGACAAGTGCCGTGAGTAATTCAAATTTAAAGATTAAGTGAGAGACCGAGGTTTTGCTATCGTAGATCACATGTCTCCGAAGCCGCCAATAATCATTGGAACCAGAATTGCGGGCAGCTATGCGTTTCTTCATTCTATCAGCAAACTATAGTTTAGCAACATTCAAGATAGACATATGAACAGAGATGAAACATTGATCTAATAGAAAAGCGTGTCCTGAAGAAATACGGAGAAAGCGCGTGGGGAAATCAACCACTTCTTGGGGAAATCCACCACTTGCGTAAAAGTTTGAGAAATAACAAATGACATAGCATGAATGTCAGCAGAATCAGTGACATAGTTTTCTAGTAATAGGCTTGGTGTGCTTTAAGATCTCCGAACTCAAATATGTTAGCGAATGTGTGAGATTAAATAGTCTTATCTATATTTTCGGAAATACTGTCCAGCATGGAGCAGCCGGAAGAGAAAGGAGAACGGTAAAGGAAAGTTAGCTAACCGTTTTAAGAAGTGAAAGAAGGAGATATATATATAAGTAGTCAGGGGATTCGAGAGATATCACCCTAGGTAAAGGGAGGGGTTCACTGACGTACATCCCCGGACCATGCATATAGAACATTGGTTTTTGTTGCATTTTAAATCAGTCCATTAAATCAAACTTTTCTCTATTATCTAATATGCCGAATTGTGATATTATTGCGTTTGTGATGATGAAAATTAATATGTATGTTATTTGTTATATGTTTATTGTTGGAAATGTTGAAACTAGCGAAATTCCAGTGCATATTTCTCTCAGTGAATCCTTTTCTCTCCTGATCAAACTGATCTTTATTAATTCGAAAAGTGTCCAGATATGTTATGGCGAAGTAACACCGTCATTCAATTGCCGTTCAGTTGGTTATATATATATATATATATATATATATATATATATATATATATATATATATATATATCAGGAAAAGGACTAGATTCGAGATATTTTTTATTTTATTTGTTGACACCTAATTTTTAATTGACACTAACATTTGAGTAAAGGCCCTAATTTTACAACTAAACAGTATATTAATTTATTTACATGTACCATGTTTGAATATTTGAATAAATTTATTAGAGAAATCTGCATCCTTCGGCAGGATTCGACCCTTCACCCCTTAGATGAAAATGGGATTAGACTTGACCGATCGGCTACGTAAAAATTCCTGATCAAATCAGCAAACGTAAAACTTGCAAATTAATATATATATATATATATATATATAGAGGTAAAGATTTAATCTCTTAAATGTTTTATATTATCCATTTTAAATATCGGCATACTTTGGAGGATATCTGAAAATGAATTAAGTTAACTCACACGTTAACTCACACGGAGGAATAATTTGCTGTTTTATGTAAATGTCGGGCGTAATGGAGACGGTGATGGTGAATCTTCTTGACTGAGAAACGAAACTAAATGGTTTTCTTTGAGGTTTAATACAGGCCCCATCCAATGTGCAGTCAAAAGCCTCCAAAAGATGTGAAAGTTCGCTTTTGTGAGCATCTCCAAGTCGTGGCTAAAATCAAATAAATCAGTTAGAATAAAATCAAGGAGACGATCTAGCGATCAAATAAAGGGATCACGTACCTTTTCTTTCATTTCTCGCTAGTACATATTTCATTAATTTTCAAATAATAGACTGTATTTAAATCTGATGTGAACATATAGACAATTAGCAAAATACATTATTTTATTTTAATTTCTAACACACACACACATACACACACAAAAAAACACGCACACACAAACACACACACACATACACACACACACACACACACATATATATATATATATATATATATGTTTGTGTCTGTTAAGGAAAATCAAATTGATCTGTATTGTTTATCCACTTTTTTTAGAAATCATAATTTCCCGACTTTGTGCCTTTCATTATTCTGTAGCGTGACTTGAATTTTTTGAGTAAAAAATCATCAAAACTTGAGCCAGGAAGATATCATATAGATTGCATGTCATAAGCAAGGGGATGTTGTGTAAGAAAACGAGGGGAAATTATGCGCGAACCAAGAGGACATGACAAAGCTTTTCCCTTCTGAATAGATATGGACATTGTTTAAATAGGAAGAAAGGCTTTTCACAAGGAAACATAAGATTATGCACGCGAGAAACAAATCTAACGAGACACGGAAACAGTACAACTCGGCCATAGAACATTGTCTTGCTGAACGGTCTGTTGTCACGCTAAAGAACAATGATTACGTGTAATTCCTCCAAAAAGACTGTCAAATTCAATTCTAATTATCGTTGCTGCCATCGATTTGTTCATCAGCACTTTCATTAATGGCTTCGCCTTTGTTGTCAGAACTTCTGAGGTGAATATTTGTCATCGGGCTACGTCTTATTTGAAACAATATCTTCACCCTTTTTTAACTGTGCTACGTCAAATATTTTTTCACGAAATATTGCTTTTAACCTGTGTAATCGCAAATAAAATAAAATATCAATTATCCAAGGATTAATTGAAGCCAATTTTTAAAGCGTCAATTTGAAAGTTAAAGCGTCAATTTGAAAGTTAAAATAATAATATTCGCAATAGAAAAAAAAATATATACGTATATAATTGGAGTTCTGTTATTCGAAATTGTTCTTACTGTATCATGATAAATGTTCCGTTGAAAATTCTTTCGTTCCAGCTATTAATTACTTTTAATGTAGAGTGCGTCATGCTACTTCCTCATAGTGGAATCATTCTAATATCATACTTACTATTTATTTTAAAAGAAAGTTTCTTTTCCTAAATAACTACTAAGTGTTAAAAAATATCTTTGCATGGAGGCTTCATGTCAAGAATATATTATCTATTTTCTTAATCTAATAGTCTCGCCTCCCTATCATATCCCATTCATATATATTACATTGTATAAGTCATCATCATTTTAAAATTAAACCAAGACATTTTAATGATTAAGGCTTGTATTTCGGTTTGCTGCTGTTTCACTTTGAAACAAAATTTCGATCACCGAAGTTTAGCAACTTCGTGCCTGATCAGAATCTAAATTGTTGTCCACTCTGGTTTATCAAGTTTTGTAATCTTGAATGTTTATTCGTGTAATGAATAACGCCTCGGTATGAAAAATTTTAATGCTGAGTTCAAAATTTAATCCTGTTTGTTAAATCCACTAACTTGCGAATAACATTAGAAAATGTCTGAATATATTTATTCCTTCACGTCCATGGCTTAAATCCAAAAATATGTTTCAACTTTAAATAAACTTAAAAGGTTTACAAGCTGTAAATATAATAGAACAAAATTGCATTTTGCAGAATATGATATTAAATATGTAATAAAATTATAGAAAGAAAATTACCAAACATAGTTTTTTGCTTTTCTTTAATTTTCTACAGTATCATAGAAACGATGTTAAATTTTGATTCTAATCAAGATTAATCGTCTGATGAAATATTTACTACTTCTATGCACACTGGATTTTCATTTGAGAAATTGTTAACACTTCACACTTATTACTCTTTGGAAAAATTAGTTCATTTCTTCTTCCCATTTCGGGGTCGAAAACATCAAATGAAAATGTTCGTAACTCCAACTTTAGTAACATAGAGTGTAAAGCGCATTCAGAATCATGGTCAAAGAAACCAGCAACACATATAATTAGGAAAGATTTACTCAAAGTACACATAATTAATCTGTGGTGAACAAAATCGCGAAGAACAGGAATGTTCATAGATTTCCCAAAATATTATCTCGTGATTTTCACGAGAGTTTAAGTAACATTACATCTATATAACATTTCATTTTTGTAGAATACATTATAATTATTACGATGACTTTTTCCACATAATTCGATTTCTACTATGGTTACACTACCTATCAAGCCTGCCGATAGACTTAAGGCATATCGTGGTCTGTTGTTAAAGCTACATTTCATTTTATTCTATCTCTCATAATTTCACCAGCCTTCCATAGACAGAATTCGACTTAGTGTGTGGGCTGTACTTAAAAAAAATCTTTTCTTTTTATACAGTATTAAGCTGAGATTTACAAGTGCTTTTTTATCATTTCACTCCAAGAAAAGCATTTTACTTCCACTGTTGCACGGGGGTTTTCATAGGGAAAAATGATGAGAAAGAGGGGTTAGTTATAGGAAATGTCAGGAGGAGGGTAATAGACGGATGAAAATAACGGTGCAATGGTGGTGAAATGGATAGAGAAAGGAGACTCAGAGATTGGATGCAAGTTGGTGAGATAGAAGATGTCGATTGATCTTACATTTCTGGAGATTGTAGCTATCGGGGAATGAAGCATGTGGAAGGGAATTCCACAGACGGAAAGTGCGAAAAAAGAAGCTGTTAGGGTAGAAATTGCGGTTAAATTTTACCGGTTTTACTGTAAAAGGGTGGGAGCTATTTGCTAGTCAAGTAGCTCGTGTAAATTAATAATTGGGGGCACCAGTGAGCTAAGTTCTTTGAAGCAGAAGCTGTGAAAATATTTGTATAAGAGGCACACGGAATCCACGTTTCGCCGGTGAGAGAGCGACTGCAGCCGTGCTGCTAAGTGACTATCGATGATATTACAGATTCTCTGTTTGATTTTGTCAAGAACCCCAAGATGAATAATAGGAGCAACCGACCAGATGTGGCAGCAGTATTCAATACACGGGCGGATGGTAGATTTATATATGTGCAGGATGGACTCAGACGGGAAAAACTTCCCGCTCCTGCACAGTAAACCAACCTTCTTAACAGCGGATTTAGCTATGGATTTGATATACTCATTCCATTTGGGGTCCGTGGAGATTGTTATTCCAAGGAAACGTAGTGTTTTGCTCTCAAGGAGGCTAACCTGATCCATGTTAATATGGGGTAGGACCGGTTGTCTATGATGGTTAATAGACAGCAGCTTCGTTTTCGAAGCATTAAAATTTACGAGTTATTTCTTACCCCCAGTCCGTCACGGATTAGAGGTCCTTCTCAAGTTCACCAGCGAGGTTTGCTTTGTCAACCTCAGCAGATTTTTGATCGAGACGAGAGTAAACGGTAGTGTTATTCTTTCAAAGTGATATTCTTTTATCATTGAAAGTGAACCAATTGTTACTGATACTATTGTTGTTTTGATTTTAACATTTTTCTGTTTCAATTTCCAGGTCTTTTTTATTATTATGTAATTTTTCATCATAATTCAATTTCTGCTATGGTCCCACGACCTAACAAGTCTGCGGAAAGACCTAAGCCAAGTGTTGTTATGGTTCCATTTTTTGTTTTATCTATCTTCCATAACCTCCCTGGCAGTACATAAACAAATTTCTCCCTGGCGCGTGGGCTAAACTTCACAAGACAAATTTTCGTATTTCTCATAAGCTGGTGGTTTTTTTTTTTTGTTTTTTTAATCATTTCACCCCGAGCAAGGCAGAAACGCCACTGATGTGCAGGGGGTTACATAAATGTAAAAAGATTAATTAGAAAAGAGTGAGGAGTACAAGCTAGTTAGAAAGGAACAATAGAAAGCTGAGAAAGCAGGTGCAATGACAGATACATGGGCGGAGAGAAAGTGAAGATTATACAGGGGAGGGGAGAGAGCTAGAGTCCAGTGGTTAGTAGATGAGTAAAAACTTTGCATTTAAATTTCTGGAGGTCGTAGCCGTCAGGAAAGCAAGAATACGGGAGTGAATTCCACAGGCGGGAAGTGCGAGAGAGGAAGCTGCAGGAGTAGAATTGTCGTTTTCATTTGGCTAACCTGACTGTGAATGGGTGGGACCCAGTTGCCAGTTTGGTTGCACGGGTAAACACCTGTTGAGGAGGCATCAGTGACTTAAGCTCATCCGAGGAGAAGCCATGAAAGTATTTGTAGAAGAGACAGAGAGAGGCCACATTTCGACGATGGGAAAGTGGCTGCAGTCGAGTCGCCAGATCGGTACCTATCACATTACAGACTCTCCTTTGGAGCTTGTCAAGAACACTGAGGAGAACGGCAGGGGCACCTGACCATAAATGGCAGCAATACTCCATGCACGGACGGATGGTTGACTTGTATATATGCAGGATGGATTCAGGTGGAAAAAACATCCTGAATCGACATAGTGACCCAATCTTCTTAGCAGTAGATTTTGCTATGGATTCAATATAGTGGTTCCATTTGAGGTCTGAGGACAGGGTACGTCCGAGGAGGCGTAGTGTATTACTCTCCGGGAGAATCATCTGGTCCATGCTTATGGGAGGCAGAAGAGGTTGCCTGTAATGGTTGACAGACAACAGCTTGGTCTTAGAGGAATTGAAGTTGACAAGCCACTTCTTGCCCCAGTTCACCACAGAGTGTAGATCCCGCTCAAGGTCAGCAGCGAGATTATGTCTGTCCGCCACGAGAGGTTTCTTACTGGAGCGGGAGTATATTGTAGTGTCATCTGCGTAGATGCCGACTTGGGACTTGATCTCATCTGGGAGGTCGTTGATGAAAATAAGGAAGAGCGTCGGGCCCAGGATAGAGCCGTGTGGGACACCAGCATTCGTGCTGTAGGACGAAGAGGCACGCCCATTCAGGACGACCATCATTTTGCGGTTATTTAAGAAAGATTGGATTAGGTCAAGCAGGCGACCGATAATACCATAACCGCGTAGTTTGCATAGGAGGCCAGGGTGCCAAACCCTGTGGAAAGCCTTGGAGATGTCCAGAGCAACCGCGTGAGCCTCGTCAGACTCATCAAGGCCCTGTAGCATGTACTCCGTTACAGTTGTTAGCAGGTCGGCTGTGGACCTGTCAAATCGGAATCCATATTGCCTGTCGGAGAACAGTTTGTGGGCGGTGAGATGATGAACTATTTCAGCATTGATTATGTCCTCGAATACTTTCCCGAATATCGGTAGAAGACTGATAGGGCGATAGTTGGATGTGTACTCCAGAGATTCTTTCAATTTGTTGTTGTGATCCAATTTTTATCATTCCAAGTTCACACATTATCACTGGTACGATACTTGTTTTCAATTTCTACATTTTTTCTATTTCAATTACAAGGTCTTTATATTTTGACAGTTTATCGAATTCCTTGATTGCTATGTTACAATCCGGTGGAGAATCCATATCAATTAATTGACAAGTTTTCTCCTTCTGGTTTTTAACAATAATGTCTGGCCTGTTTGCTTCAATTTTTCTGTCTGTATAGATGGTGTAATCCCATAGAATGGTTACATCTTCTATTTCTGTAACCGGTGCTGGATTATGTTCATACCAGTGTTTGTTTACAGCTTTTCCATAATGTTTTCACATTGTCGAATGTAAATATTGCCCAACTCTATCGTGGCGATTTTTATATTCGTTTGGGGCAAGCACAGAACAGCCTCAGATTAGGTGGTCTATTGTTTCTTGGTGTTTATCACAAAACCTGCATTTTGGATCCATATTATTATGCATAATATTTGCCTGAAAGTTTCTCGTGAAAAGACTTTGGTCTTGTGCTGCAAGTATAAATCCTTCAGTTTCAGACTTTAATCCAGATGCACGTAACCATCGATGAGTATTAACTTTGTCAAAATTGGATTTATTGGCACGTTCTGGATATTGGCCATGCAGAGGTTTGTCTTGCCAGCGCTGTTTCATCTGTGCAAGCGCTTTATCTTTGGCTTTCATTTTCATATATTTTGCCGCAATAGTTGGTTCTTGGCTTCTGTTTGCTTTTCTACAGAATCTACTAACTGTAAATCTTGTTTGTATTTACTGCCTTCTTTTATTATTGAATATTTTTTCTTTCTTTCTTCATGTTGCCTTACTTATTTATCATCCAATTTACGGGGTATGTATAGACGGTCTACATCAGTCTTTGGATGATGCATCTTATGCTTAGAAAGAAGCTTTCTTGTTTTATCATCCATTCGCCTGATGTCGTTTAGAGTCCAGTTTAAGATGTTAATGCTATATTGGACAACTGGGATTGCAAGGCTATTAATGGCCATAACTCTGTTCTGTGAATTTAATTCAGTTTTTAATATCATTCGTAGCCTTCTATAATACTCTTTACGCACTATTTCTTTCATTTTTTTTTGGTGAATGTTTTCGCTCTCAATTACACCTAGGTATGTATAAGCTTCTTCTGGTTTCAATTCTTTTATTGTTACAGCAGGGTCTAAGCTAATTGAGGAGGTTTCTTGTATTGATCCACGTAAAACTGTAGCTTTAGCACATTTATTCAAATTAAATTTCATTCCAATGTCTTCGCTGAAGCATTTTACAGTTTGCAGAAGACCTTCCAACTCATTATCATTCTTAGCATATAACTTTAAGTCATCCATGTAAAATAGATGGCTTATTTTCTTTTGGCCTATTTTATAACCACATTCTGTGTTATTAATTTCACTGGTTAGTGCTATTAATAATATGCAGAATAGTAAGGGAGATAAAGAATAACCTTGAAATATACCTCTTTTAAGGTTTATTTCATCAGACTTATAGTTTCCATTTATATGATTGAGGTAAAGGGTTGTTTTCCATATAGACATGCACTGTTTGATAAAATTGATGATGACGGGCGAAGACTTGTATATATTTATAGTCTTTAAAATCCAGTCATGTGGCACACTATCAAATGCCTTTCGATAATCTATCTAGGCAGAACTAAGATTTTTTTTTGTACACTAGTAGTTTTCCAGGATCATTTTGTTAATTAGCAATTGGTCATTACAACCATAACAACCACGTTTGCACCCTTTTTGTTCAAGCGGTATCATGTCATTTCTTACTAAGAATAAATATGTCGGTTTTGTTAAAATAGATGTTAATAGATCATATGTTGTCGGAAGACATGTAATTGGTCTGTAGTTTTTCGGGTTGTTTGTGTCACCATTCTTGGGTAGAAGAAATGTAATTCCTTTTGTCATCCATGCATGAATTTTAGTAGGATCGTCAACCATTTCTTGAAGTTCTTTGGCTAGGTTTTTATGTGCTGTATTTAAATAATATAGCCAAAGTTAGGAATTTTACTATACCTGGGAATTTCCAATTGTGTGCTCTTTTAGTGCAAATTTAACATCATCTTTTGTAATTCCAGACCATGTCTGTTCTGGTTTATTTTTCATTCGTTCTATCTCTTGCGCAATCCAATGTACTTCCTTGCTATGTTCTTTAGGGCAAGCCCATATCTTTTCTCCAGAACTGTGTGACTTCTTACATTCTGGGGGGGACTGTCGCTTCAATCCTTTTTTTTAAGTATTTCCCTGTAAAATCTCTTTGTATCAGTCTGAAAAATCTTGTTTTGTCTGTAAAATCTTGCTCTTTTCTCATAGCGTCTTATTTTTGAGCCTTCAGTTGAATTTTTTGCTTTATTTTTTCTTTATTTGATAAGACTTCATTTTCATTCCTAATGTTATATTTTCTTTCGGCTCTTCTGCTTTTCCTAGTTCTTACATTTATTCCTCTACTCAGTTCATCCAGTACTGATAGTTCACTTCTAAGTTATTCGATTTCTTTTTCTATTTTTCTTTTCCAAGGTGGATCTTCGTGGATCTTTATTATTATTATGTCATTTTTCATCATATTTCGATTTCTGCATTGGTCTCACTACCAACCAAGTCTGCGGGGAGACCTAAGGCAGGTAGTGGCGTGTTGTTATGACTCCATTTCATGTTTTTCTATCCTCCCTATCATCCCCAGCATTACATAGATAACGTTTTCCTTAGTGTGTGGGCTGTACTTAATAATACAATTTTTTGTATATCTCTTAAGCTGGGGTTTCCAGGGATTCTTTCAATGTGTTGTTTTGTTCCATTTTTTATCATTCCAAGTGCACCTACAATCACTGGCACAACTCTTGTTTTCAATTTCCACATTTTTTCTATTTCAATTTCCAGGTCTTTATATTTTGACAGTTTTTCAAATTCCTTGATTGCTATGTTACAATCCGCTGGACAAGCCATATCAATTAATAGACAAGTTTTCTCCTTCTGGTTTTTAACAATAATGTCTGGCCTGTTTGCTTCAATTTTTCTGTCTGTGTAGATGGTGTAATCCCATAGAATGGTTACATCTTCTATTTCTGTAACCGGTGCTGGATTATGTTCATACCAGTGTTTGTTTACAGCTTTTCCATAATGTTTTCACATTGTCGAATGTAAATATTGCCCAACTCTATCGTGGCGATTTTTAAATTCGTTTGGGGCAAGCACAGAAGAGCCTGAGATTAGGTGGTCTATTGTTTCTTGGTGTTTATCACAAAACCTGCATTTTGGATCCATATTATTATGCATAATATTTGCCTGAAAGTTTCTCGTGAAAAGACTTTGGTCTTGTGCTGCAAGTATAAATCCTTCAGTTTCAGACTTTAATCCAGATGCACGTAACCATCGATGAGTATTAACTTTGTCAACATTGGATTTATTGGTATGTACTGGATGATATTGGCCATGCAGAGGTTTGTCTTGCCAGCGCTGTTTCATCTTTTCAAGAGCTTTATCTTTGGCTTTCATTTTCGTATTTTTTGCAGCAATAGTTGGTTCTTGGCTTCTGTTTTGCTTTTCTAGAGAATCTACTAACTGTAAATCTTGTTTGTATTTACTGCCTTCTTTTATTATTGAATATTTTTCTTTCTTTCTTCATGTTGCCTTACTAATTGTATCATCCAATCCTTTGTTGTTTCTATGTATGTTAATAAGCCAATAGTTGTTGTCTTGTATGACAATTCCAGTTGAATAAGACCCCTTCCACCTTCTTTACGGGGTATGTATAGACGGTCTACATCAGCCTTTGGATGATGCATCTTATGCTTAGAAAGAAGCTTTCTTGTTTTAGCATCCATTCGTCTGATGTCGTTTAGAGTCCAGTTTAAGATGTTGAAGCAATATTGGACAACTGGGATTGCAAGGCTATTAATGGCCATAACTCTGTTCTGTGAATTTAAATACAGTTTTTAATATCATTTTTTTTATATATATCTGAAACTGGGGTTTCCAGGGATTCTTTCAATGTGTTGTTTTGTTCCACTTTTTATCGTTACAGGCGCACTTATTTTCACTGGCACAATTCTTGTTTTCAATTTCCTCATTTGTTCAATTTCAATTTCCAGGTCTTTATATCTTGACTGTTTTTCAAATTCTTTGGTTGCTATGTTACAATCTGCTGGACACGCCATATCAAATAATAGACAAGATTTTTCTTTCTGGTTTTTCACAATAATGTCTGGCTTATTTGCTTCAATCTTTCTCTCTGTGTGGATGGTGTAATTCCATAGAATCGTGATATCTTCTATTTCTGTAACCGGTGCTGTGTAATATTCATACCAGTGTTTGCTTACAGATTTTCCATAGCGTTTGCACATTCTCCAATGTAAATATTGCCCCACTCTATCGTGGCGATTTTTATATTCATTTGAGGCAAGTACAGAACAGCCTGAGATTAGATGGTCTATTGTTTATTGGTGTTTATCACAAAACCTGCATTTTGGATCCGTATTATTATGTATAATATTTGCTTGAATGTTTCTAGTACAAAGACTTTGGTCTTTCGCTGCCAGAATAAAGACTTGAGTCTCAAACTTTAATCCAGATGCACGTAACCATCGATGAGTATTAACATTATCAACATTTGATTTATTGACATGTTCTGGATATTGGCGATGCATAATTTTGTTTGCCAGCGTTGCTTCATCTGTTCAAGAGATTTATATCTGGATTTCCTTTTTTTGCCGCAATACTGGTTTTTGCTTGTGTTGCTTTTCTACAGAATCTACTAAATGTAAATCTTGATTGCATTTACTGCCTTCTTTTATTATTGAATATTTTTCTTTCTTTCTTCATGTTGCCTTATTATTTGTATCATCCAGCCTTTTGGAGTGCTATGTATGTTAGTAAGTCAACAGTTGTTGTCTCTTGTGAGAATTCTAGCTGAATAAGACCTCTTCCACCTTCTTTACGGGGTATGTATAGACGGTCTACATCGGCATTTGGATGATGCATCTTATGCTTAGAAAGCTTTCTTGTTTTAGAATCCGTTCGCCTGATGTCGTTTAGAGTCCAGTTTAAGATGTTGAAACTATATTGGAACAACTGGGATTTCAAGGCTATTAATGGCCATAATTCTGTTCTGTGAATTTAATTCAGTATCCTTCGTAGTATTATTTAAGCTCTATTTCTTTCATTTTTATTGTGAATTTTTTCACACACAATTACACCTAAGCATTTATAAGCTTCTTCTTGCTTTAATACTTTTATTGTTACAGCAGGGTCTAAGTTAATTGAAGATGTTTCTTGTAGCGATCCACATAAAACTGTAGCTTTTGCGCATTTATTCAAATTGAATTTCATTTCAATTTCTACGCTGAAGCTTTTTGCAGTTTGCAGAAAACCTTCTAGCTCGTCATCATTCTTAGCATACGACTTTCAGTCATCCATGTAAAATAGATGGCTTATTTTCTTTTAGCCTATTTTATACCGACATTCTGTCTTATTAAATTGAATGGTTAGTGCTATTAATGACATGCAGAATAGTAAGGGAGAGAAAGAATCACCTTGAAATATACCTCGTTTGATGTTTATTTCACCAGACTTATAGTTTCCATTTATATGATTGAGATACAGGGCTGTTTTTCATATCGACATACATTGTTTGATGGAATTGATGATGACGGGTGATATTGTGTATATATTTAAAGTCTTTAATATCCAGGAATGTGGCACACTATTGAACTTTACGATAATCTATCCAGGCACTACTAACATTTTTCTTTGTACTGTAGCAGTTTTTCAGGATCATTCTGTTAATAAGCAATTTGTCTTTAGATACGTAACAGCTACGTTTGAACCCTTTCTCTTCAATCAGTAACATGTCATTTCTTTCCAAAAATAAATATGTCTGTTTTGTTAAACAGATGTTAATTATTTATATTTTGCCGGAAGGCATGTAATTGGTCTGTTGTTTTGCGGGCTGTTTTTTTTCACTATTCTTGGGTAGAAGAAATGTAATTCCTTTGGTCATCCATGCAGGAATTTTAGTGGGATCGTCAACCATTTCTTGAAGTTCTTTGGCTAGTTTTTATGTGATATATTTAAATAATATAGCCAAAAGTTAGGAATTTTATCTATACCTGGAAATTTCCAATTGTGTTCATTTTTTGTGCAAATTTAACATTCTCTTCTGTGAATTTAGACCATGTCTGTTCATGTTTAATTTTTATTCGTTCTATCTCTTGTGGAATCCGATCTAATTCTTTGTTATGTTCTTTTGGGCATGCCCATATTTTCTCCCAAAACTGTATAACTCTTTCCATTTCAGTGGGGGATCACTTTCAATCAAATCTTTTTTGACATATTTCCCTGTAAATTTCTTTACATTGACTTGAAAAATTTTGTTTTCTCTGTAGAATCTTGATCTTTTCTCATAGCGTCTTATTCTTTGAGCCTTCAGTTGTATTGTTTGCTTTATTTTTCCTTAGGACTTCATTTGCATTTCTAATGTTGTATTTTCTTTCGTCTCTTCTGCTTTTCCTAGTTCTTACCTTTATTCTTCTTGTCTGTTCATCGAGTACTGATAGTTCACTTCTGTGTTGTTCGATTTCTTTTACTATTTTTCTTTTCCAAGGTGGATTTTTATGCCTTGTTTTTAATTTGATGTTCAACTTTTTTTGTTGCAGCTATTGCTGATGCATATAGTGCTTCATTGAGATTTATATGAGTGTCTTCTTTATCCAAAATTAATGGGTGCTGCATTGTAGAGCTTAATAGTTTCGAGGTTATGCTTTGTTGGTTGTAATTTTGGGAGATGTTCTCGTTCCTCCATTGCAATATTTTGTATTTGGCTCATATAGTTTTGATTTATTCTTTTGCTTCTTGTAGACTGTTCTTGTTTTCCGTAAAATAATTCTATTCAGTATGCTCTTAACTCGTTTTATTTTCGTCTTTTAACTGACTCAGATCACACATTTCAAGCACTTTAAACTGACAGCATTAATGTCACAGTGATTTTTGTGTATCACTATTTCTACATTATGACCTGTGCCTTCTTTGATCTTATTACTTTTTATTTCTGATTCCGGTTTTTTTCATATTTTGTTGATTCGTCTGTTCTGGTTACAATTATTTTATCTCATTTATTTCAGCCACTGTCAATCGGTTATTTCGCATGATGTATCTTCGTACATTGGCTAGTTTATTTTCATCAATATACTTTCTGTTTGCTTCACCAATTTTTTCACTCCAAATACCATATGTTTGGCGAGTGATGTTTTTTGGGAGGTTTGAGTAACGCTTCATGAAATGCAGTCATAACGACTTTGTACTCCTCACGAGACCATTTTATTTTTTATTTTCTTAAATATATGGTTATAGATCTAGCTGGAGAATTTTCAGGACCATCATTAGGATTATCCTGGTTGTGGGGACCTGAAGGTTCATTCTTTGTGTAGGAGTTTGTTCCTATGGCAGATATTTCGATCTCAGGTAGGTTCCACCTGAAGGACGGGCTCCCTGTTTATCTACTGGAAGAGCCATACTGGACTTTTTATTTCTATTTGTATTTCACATATTTTTCCCACGAGTGACGCAGGGATCCAAAAGTCAACCCAAATTTACCCGGCACGTTGTGTGACGGTCTTTTACAAACAGGGACCCGAAGGCTGTAGGGGATCGTTTGTGACCTTATAACGCAGTAGCGACTCACCCCTCGGCACGACTAACACCTTGAGTTGCTGGTTGTTCGGAGTTTTCCTTCTCCTAAATGGGTTGCCAAGCGACAGCTGACATAGACGCGATTGGAATTCAAAGATAAGAACACTGGTTTAAAAAAAAATGTTGCTACTGTCACTAGTCCTTGTAACAAAAATAATTAAGAAAAAAGTGAAAAAACAGAAAAAAAATATAATTTAATGGAAAAAGAAAAAGTTGACATACGTTTAAGTTTATTAGTGCTCTGAGATTTAAAATAAAAATAATAATTTGTTCGTCCACTGTATATTCAGTTATATTTTTCATTAAAGTCGTTCGTCGATAATAGGATTATCAAAATATAATAAATTAAAATAAAAATAAATATATGAATAAATACGTATTCTTTCTATAAAGTAATATCGTAGAAACTGTTTTTCATCGCATTTAATTTATTTTCCTTTTGTGTTGTTTTGTTTTTGTTTTTAATAAAATTATAACATTTAAAAATTTATTATGAAATATCGACAGCGAAGGGAAATATGAATAATAAGAAAACTGATGATTCTATTTATTAGGATCATTTAAGATAAATTAAATAATATATGAAGAAAAATGTCATATTGAAAAAACAATTCAATAAAATTAAATATTATGTGAAGAAAAAGTCGTGTTTATGTTAAGAAAAAAATTCAATAAAATTACATAATATATGAAGAAAAAATCATGTTTATATTAAAATAGTAAAACAGAATTTCATATAAATAAACAAAAATGCAAAGCGAGAGAGACGCTGGTTAAATAAAACAAACTTGGACATAATTGCCGTTCAACGTAAAAAAACATCACTACACTTAGAGAGCATTTTGTTAAAAAAAAAATTTGCTACCATCACTAGCCTTTGAAATAAAAATACTTGTTAAGATAATTTTTTTTTGAAAAAGTAAAAGTGGACACACGTTTGTGTTTACTACCGTGAAATTTAAAAAATAATAATTTGTTCGTCCACTGTATATTCTGTTCGTGTTATTCTTTCATTAAAGTCGACGAAAATAAGGTTATCGAAAAATAAATAAATATTTAAAATGAATGAATAATTAAAAATAAATAAATATGCATTCTTTCTAAGAAATGATATCTTAGAAATTGTATCAAACTGATTTTATGTTTTTCATAGTATTTTTTTTTTTGTTGTCTTGCTTTATTGTCATGATTTTAAGAAAGATTATCATAGTTTTATGTTTTTGTGTTTAAGATTATCATGTTTTATTTTTGTTTTTAAGAAAGATTATTTCTTATTTCTTATTCATTATTTATTTTGTGTTTTAATAAAAATTATCATAGTTTAAATTTCTTTTTCGAAATATCGGCAACTAAGTGAAATATGAATAAGAAAACCAGTTGATGAATATATTAGGATCATTTAAAGAAGAAACAT
Organism: Ascarosepion bandense; assembly: GCA_037127315.1. Lineage (NCBI taxonomy): Eukaryota > Metazoa > Mollusca > Cephalopoda > Sepiida > Sepiidae > Ascarosepion > Ascarosepion bandense. The sequence continues at coordinate 1,310,753 of JBBBDQ010000253.1, forward strand.
AATTTAAATAATATACGAAAAAAATTAAAGTTTACGTTTAAAATAGTAAAACACAATTTCATTAGAAAAAAACGTTACGTTTTCAGGAGCCTCATAAAAACACGTCATTCTCGTTGTAATTCCAATCGCGTTATTCTCTTATTATTATTATGTCATTTTTCATCATATTTCGATTTCTGCTTTGGTCTCACTACCAACCAAGTCTGCGGGGAGACCTAAGGCAGGTAGTGGCTTGTTGTTATGGCTCCATTTCATGTTTTTCTATCTTCCCTATCATCCCAAGCATTACATAGATAAAGTTTTCCTTAGTGTGTGGGCTGTACTTAATAAGACAATTTTTTGTATATCTCTTAAGCTGGGGTTTCCAGGGATTCTTTCAATGTGTTGTTTTGTTCCATTTTTTATCATTCCAAGTGCACCTACTATCACTGGCACAACTCTTGTTTTCAATTTCCACATTTTTTCTATTTCAATTTCCAGGTCTTTATATTTATACAGTTTTTCAAATTCCTTGATTGCTATGTTACAATCCGCTGGAGAAGCCATATCAATTAATAGACAAGTTTTCTCCTTCTGGTTTTTAACAATAATATCTGGCCTGTTTGCTTCAATTTTTCTGTCTGTGTAGATGGTGTAATCCCATAGAATGGTTACATCTTCTATTTCTGTAACCGGTGATGGGTGATGTTCATACCAGTGTTTATTTACAGCTTTTCCATAATGTTTGCACATTGCCCAATGTAAATATTGCCCAACTCTATCGTGGCGATTTTTATATTCATTTGGGGCAAGCACAGAAGAGCCTGAGATTAGGTGGTCTATTGTTTCTTGGTGTTTATCACAAAACCTGCATTTTGGATCCATATTATTATGCATAATATTTGCTTGGAAGTTTCTAGTGAAAAGACTTTGGTCTTGTGCTGCAAGAATAAAGCCTTCAGTTTCAGACTTTAATCTAGATGAACGTAACCATCGATGAGTGTTAACTTTGTCAACATTGGATTTATTGGCACGTTCTGGATATTGGCCATGCAAAGGTTTGTCTTGCCAGCGCTGTTTCATCTGTTCAAGAGCTTTATCTTTGACTTTCATTTTCATATTTTTTGCCGCAGTAGTTGGTTCTTGGCTTCTGTTTTGCTTTTCTACAGAATCTACTAACTGTAAATCTTGTTTGGATTTACTGCCTTCTTTTATTATTGAATATTTCTTCTTTCTTTCTTCATGTTGCCTTAATAATTGTATCATCCAATCCTTTGTTGTTTCTATGTATGTTTGTAGACGAATAGTTGTTGTCTTGTATGACAATTCCAGCTGAATAAGACCTCTCCCAACTTCTTTACGGGGTATGTATAGACGGTCTACATCAGCCTTTGGGTGATGCATCCTATGCTTAGAAAGAAGCTTTCTTGTTTTAGCATCCATTCGCCTGATGTCGTTTAGAGTCCAGTTTAAGATGTTAAAGCTATATTGGACAACTGGGATTGCAAGGCTATTAATGGCCATAACTCTGTTCTGTTAATGTAATTCAGTTTTTAATATCATGCGTACTCTTTACGCACTATTTCTTTCCTTTTTTTATGGTGAATGTTTTCGCTCTCATTTACACCTAGGTATTTATAATCTTCTCCTGGTTTCAATTCTTTTATTTTTACAGCAGGGTCTAAGCTAATTGAGGAGGTTTCTTGTATTGCAGTTTGCAGAAGATCTTCCAGCTCATTATCATTCTTAGCATATAACTTTAAGTCATCCATGTAAAATAGATAGCTTATGTTCTTTTGGCCTATTTTATAACCACATTCTGTCTTATTAAGTTGATTGGTTAGTGATATTAATGATATGCAGAATAGTTAAGGAGATAAAGAATCACCTTGAAATATACCTCTTTTGATGTTTATTTCATCAGACTTATAGTTTCCATTTATATGATTGAGGTAAAGGGTTGCTTTCCATATAGACATGCACTGTTTGATGAAATTGATGATGACGGGCGATATCTTGTGTATATTTAAAGTCTTTAAAATCCAGGAATGTGGCACACTTTCGAATGCCTTTCGATAATCTATCCAGACAGTACCAATATTTTTCTTTGTACTGTAGCAGTTTTCCAGGATCATTTTGTTAATTAGCAATTGGTCTTTACAACCATAACAGCCACGTTTGCACCCTTTTTGTTCAAGCGGTATCATGTCATTTCTTTCTAAGAATAAATATGTCTGTTTTGTTAAAATAGATGTTAATAGTTTATATGTTGTCGGAAGACATGTAATTGGTCTGTAGTTTTTCGGGTTGTTTGTGTCACCATTCTTGGGTAGAAGAAATGTAATTCCTTTGGTCATCCATGCAGGAATTTTAGTGGGATCGTCAACCATTTCTTGAAGTTCTTTGGCTAATATTTTATGTGCTGTATTTAAATAATATAGCCAAAAGTTAGGAATTTTATCTATACCTGGGAATTTCCAATTGTGTGCTTTTTTAGTGCAAATTTAACATCATCTTCTGTAATTCCAGCCCATGTCTGTTCTGGTTTGTTTTTCATTCGTTCTATCTCTAGCGCAATCCAATGTACTTCCTTGCTATGTTCCTTAGGGCAAGCCCATATCTTTTCCCAGAACTGTGTGACTTCTTCCATTCTGGTGGGGACTGTCACTTCAATTCTTTTTTTACCTATTTCCCTGTAAAATCTCTTTGTATCAGTTTGGAAAATCTTGTTTTGTCTGTAAAATCTTGCTCTTTTCTCGTAGCGTCTTATTCTTTGAGCCTTCATTGGGTTTTTTTCCTTTATTTTTTCTTTATTTGATAAGACTTCATTTTCAGGAGCCTCAGTAAAACACGTCATTCTCGTTGTAATTCCAATCGCGTTATTCTATTATTATTATTATTATTATTATTATTATTATTATTATTATTTCGTTTGTTTAACATTCTGTCCATTTTATATTTCTTCCGGGTATACTCAGCACCATCCACTAGAATAGATACGCTGACTTTTCTCTGCACGTAATTTGTTTGAAGTATGTTTCAAACTGCTCACTTCCATTTCTGTCAGATCTCACCAAATCATCTACTTGGCATAGCGTTTCCTCAAAATAATTCCAAATGCGGCAATTGAACGTCTGCTTGTATTATTTTCCAATTTACTTTGGCAGATCTTTGTACATCTGTCTTGGCCTGCCTATTTATATTACTTTCTCATTTTCTTACTGTTTCCAGATTCAGTAATTAATACAATAACTTAACAAGAGTTTTACTTTTGATCAGAGATAAAGGATTATTCTTTTATACGAAATTACTTGACAATATTACGAGTATAAATACAAAATAATGAGCACTTACGCCATAACATATATTTAGGTTTGTTACACAGCATTCTGCTCATACCTGCGTATATATGGTATTGTTGTGATCGCATGAACAAATTTTGATCACGACTTATTTGTACTGCCGTTATAGTGCAAATATTGACACTCTGCCAGCAGAGTGTACCAATTAAGAACTAAAGCAAGCTATATCATCGAAGATAATGCGACAGTTCGCCCGTATCATCTCTTGAGGTTGCTGAATCTTCTTGGCAGTTTTAAGATTGAATGGCATACTGAAGCTTCTTCGTACGTCACGCATTTACGTCCACTTTTATACTTCTCAATCCATTCATACACACTTTTACACGGTAGTTCACTGTTTTAATAATTAGTTAAAATCCTACGACTAATTTCAGACTATGAAATACATACTAAACAATGAAATCATATCAATGACCTTTCTTCCTCCTTAGTGCATAATGCTAGCGAAGTGGCTATAACTACACTCTAATAGCTATAAAAAAAACTGGTGAGACCAAAATCCACTTCTTATAATATGATCACACGTTTACCAGCTATAAGCATACATGTACAGAAGGAAGTCGAACAAATTTAAAGAAATATTATTACGACAGAGCGAAAAATGATTTACTTACACTAGTCGACTGAGCGAGTTTTCTGAGGATCTTAATGATTCTCATATAGGATTTTTACGACGTAAGTAATTATATGTTTTCTGGTATTTTCTCAATGTGAATATCAGTATCTTGCTGAAGCAATACTAGTGTTTCTACTATCATTAGTATATGGATTCTCTTTAAATAGCTTATTCTGTTTCTACATTCTTATATTTAGCAATAAGTTTTCAAATTCTTCTGCGCTGATGCTTTTAACTTACATGAAATCCATGTCCATGATGGAACACGTATATTGTTTGAATGTTTTGTAGAATTATATATGGTATGAGTTGTATTTATATAACCTAAATGTATGTTAAATGTTGGAATATCTTCTGTGTTGGAAATAAAATTTGATTTCTCTGGAGAGACGGAAAATTGGGATATTTTTACTTGTTCTTGCGCTATTTTCTTTGTAAGACTCAACGTTTGAACCACAACAAAAGTTTTTTTTTCGATCTTATTATTATTATACATTGAAGTGTATTCCATAAGGCCCATGAACTTGTCATATTTTTTGTTAACCTGATGAATATCTATGAGCAACGCTATACCATTTTATCTAAAAAAAAAACAATAAACTCAATATAAATACAAGTCTCGAAATAAAATCCACTAATTCTCTATGATGAAAATCCACAGAAAATGAAACGGGTCTCCTAAGATAAGTTTTTCTTTTTGATTTATTTAATTATATTTTTTATTTCATTATTCTTATTGTAGTTGTTAATTTTTCCTTTTTATTATCATTGATGTCTTTGTTGTTTTGGTGGTTTTTGTTGTTATTGTTGTTGTTGTTGTTATTATTATTATTATTATTATTATTATCATGAAGCTGGCATATGTTAAGGTCAACTAAATTCAGTACCATTCTAATCTGAAGACGTTCACATTTTGGTTTTATGCCGTTAACTGAATTTAATGATTTCATTATTTGTTGTTTCATTTTCAGTACAATGAAAGATTTGCTGCACCATTCTAAAGCTCACGTGAATATGCGTATTTTATTATATAATATTTTATTATTATTTTGCTAAGCTTTACATTTCCTTCATTATAATATCGCTATTCGCAATGATTAGATGATTTCACCAGAAAACAAAATAATTCAATTCGCGACTGCATTATTTTCCTCGATAACCTTTCCAGTGTTAGTAGATTTTTGGTCTGCTTTTGTCTGAACATTTTCCATTATGTTTCCTGAATTCGAATTTCTTTTGTTTTTCTGAAGTATCATCAAGCTAGTTATACGCGCCCTACACGTTTGATTCATACATAAACATCATGTACCAATTATTTCTTAGTTCTTAGAGAAAAGTCAAGTCCTTGTTTAATTGTTCATTAACATCGGGTATTATTCTACGATCTGTCATTCAAAGGATGACGTAAAAAGTCTGCTTGCTTGTTTTCATTCATGGCGTGATCTGGACTCCATTGTGGTTGCCCTTTGTATTTGCGTTCCAAAATAATTATAAATTTTGTTAGTCTTCAAACAGCGACTGACTTCTCCTCGTGTTTGCATTATCAATTGAAGTCATTTAACCAACATCTCAAGGATTGATATTAACTAACAAATAATTCTGTATTTCCTTTTAATCTATATAAACTTTTGATTTTTTTTTGTAATAAGTAGCTGTGTTAATTAGAGATGCAGTGATTAAGCAATGTCTTAAAACTCCAGGATTCTGTGTGGTATAATTAGCTCTTTTCGAAATAGTGTCGTGTAGATGGCCTCCGTTTTTGTTATTGTTCACTTATTTTGCACATATTTTACAAGACTTTTTAGAACTAGTTTTATTCTAACAGTAACTGAAGTTCTTGAAGTTTAATGTATTCATTACTTTGAAAATTTCCACATAATTTTCCATCGTCTAAAATGAATGAAAATATACATTGCGTTAGAATATATACTCCTGTAAAGAAAATACACCTATTGAGGATTTTTGTTTATACTTTAGAGATTTCATTGGTTAAATGTATTTCAGGTGTCATAAAATAAAACAAATTAAAAAGATTATGTGCACGTTTGGTTGACGTGTTCATATCACAGATGTGAGAATAAATACTAAAATTACAACTGAATCACATTAATTTTATAATCCTTTTGATTAAATTTCACGAATTAGCTTAAAATATAGTTTGCCCCATCTTTTTAGGAAATAATTACTATTCTTTTCGATCTATTAAACATTAAATATTAATTACAAATTTATTATGGACTGAAATAAAAATTTCTTAAATTCTATGCATGACCATTCAAAAGAAATTGATTTTGTTTGTCTCTTAATGTTGTTTTCAGACTTTGTTTTAATTGTTCTTGTTATTTCTTAATATCTAAAATATAGAAATATTTAAATCAACCCTTGTTCACTAAATATTGTTTAACAATCTAAAACACAACATTTGACTATTCTTTTTCTCTAATAATAATAATATTAATTATTATTATTATTATTATTATTATCATTATTATTATTATTATTATTATTATTATTATTATTTACTTCTTTGATTTATGAGGTATACACATTTCCTTCAATGTCCTAACAAGAGATCTAAATACAGAAAAGACATCATGATATTTTCCATTGTCATCTTTTGGAAAACAAATTAAAAGAAAATCTATGAACAAACGCAATTTACATTAATAAAACCATTCGACAGGGAAGATCTGCAATTGTGAGTACACTCTTTTTTTATTTCTTTGAGGGCCGGCTTATTGGGATACTTTAACATAATATTTCGGTAGTGCCGTGCTTAACAACTTAGCGGGCCACCGCAGAATGCGCCTTGCGGCCCCTCTAACCACAAAATGCAACTTGTGCCCCTCCCGAAAATACTGAACACACCATAAATGGTACTTGAAAGAAAATAATACACACTTGGAACGCAGATTATCCGTGATCATGAAAAAACGGAAGAAATCGCTAAATTGGCGTTTAGACGCTATACATTACGACATTTTCACAACTTGTAGCTACTTTTTATATATGTTGAATGAAACAGATATCTCTAATATACTTTTTCTCAAGTTCATTTTTTAATTACAAATGATTTCCGGCCTATTTGGGAGAAAGAGAGCGAGACGGGTTGATAGATGTCAACATGCAAGTATGAAAATAATTTTCCAGTTAATCATAATAATTATTTTGTTAATTTTTTTTATTACAATAGATCTGCGGAGTCAAGGAGCTTTGCGGCTTCCAGGGACCTTACGGCTCCTTGGGAACTTGCTCGCCCCAACAATTGCGGGGTTTGCGGGGGCCCTAATCACGGACCTGTCTCTCGGTGCTTTTTACACTAAATGCCAGATATCCAACTAAAAGTTATTGATGTCCTCATATATCACATTTTGGGATTTCTATTTAAAGATCCTTGTATTTTGATAGTTTTTAGAAGCTCTACAAATATACATTGCAAGCTTCAGTGATTTTAATTTCCATAAGAAAACACATTCTGTGCTTGTGGTCTTTGATCAATGTATCTTGACAATAAAAAAAATAATTGTTTTTATATGTGCATTGCATAGTTTCAGAAAATCGTTTAAAGTTTTATCTCTGTAACTGGATTTGTATGATGTTCATACTAGTTTCTTGCAGTTTCCTCTCGGTAACTGTGGAATATTTTTGATGCCGATATTTGTCCAATGTAGTATATTGAGTTTTAAATTCAGTTGGTTTTACTACTGTTCAACATGATGAAGATTAGTTACGTTATTCTGGATATTTATCAGAGAATCTATATTTAGATTATAGTAGTTGTATTATGGTTTATTGACACTTTTTCACCTACTTGAAATTCTCTTTTTATTTGTTGACTTCTTTTACAAACGAATACATTTTTTATTTTATTTCTTTCACGTTTTGCCACAGATCATTATAATGACTCCTATAGTTTTCAGATATTTTTGAAGACCGATTGTTGGAGTTTTATAAAACAGTTTTAGTTGAACTAATCCTCTAATTCCTTTATGCCTAAGATCACCATCAGCCTTGGAGGGGATACATGCGGTGGAAAATCAGAATCGTTCTCGATTTGATATACATTCGCTTAATGTCAGCTATAGTCTAATTAAGGATGCTGAAAACATATTTAACCACAAAGAAAGACAATGTGTTTTATATGTTATCTAATTTGTGAATACAATATTTAACACCAAAAGCACATACCTGTCGAATTTTTTACCTACTTTTACTTCATCTCCTTCGCTGACTCCTAGAAATTTACAGACTTCTTCTTTTTCCAGTTCACTTAATGTCGTGACAAAAATCTATCTATTGAGTTATTACGCTATTTACAGAGGGTTGGTATTAATGTTTATCGATTTAAAGATGAGAAAAAAATTCACTAAAACTGAATTGAATTAGAAAATAAATGTAATTTTTGTCGAGAAAATAAACGAATTGATTGAATATGTGTAAGTTGACAGTAGCCGTAATATCGTGGCACTATTTTTAAAATTTCATGGTCCCAGGTCAATTGGGAATGTGAGAATTTCTTGTCTTCTATTACCTATTGTTTTGCAAACTTTTGTATGAATAAGCAAGAAATAGACAAAGAAAGTGTTTCCTTCGCATCGGTGAAGGGGCGAATGCAAATTTCATTTGGAGGTAGTAAGACTAACAGAGAGGAAATATTAAATTACCCGTAGCTAAATTTAACACCCTAGTTTAGTGCCTTTTCAATAAAATCGAGGTGAAAGTCGAAATTAGCGGAGTTGGTTCAGGGATTTTGTAGAAGACAGTCAGTTTGAAATCTGTAAGATGTAAACCGACAGAGAAGCCACTGCTACCGAGAAAATTACTGCTACGGGGGGTAGAGTGATACAAAATCATCTAATTTGTGCGTGGCCAAAATTTGAACCTACTTCGACCGTTCCAAGATGAAACAAACACAGCGGGGGATGGATTGGTCGAGTTTTAGGAACGGTTAGCACGGGTATACCCGCGGATAGGGTTATAGTATCTGTTTCTGCAATTTTCACCTACTTTAATATCAGATTTTATTTATATTATTTGAAATTCATACAGAATTCAAATCTGAAATATTTTATACTATTGAGAAATTTCAACTGAGTGTCATCTTTGAAAAAAATGTGTAATACCATATATATATATATATATATATATATATATATACAAGCAATAATGAAACATTTTCTTTTAATTTGTTTCCATAGCTATTACTTTTCAGGTAATACAAAAAAAGGATTAAGGAGAGTCAGTACGACAGATTCAACAGTGTGAATCCTTAATAGTTTATTTGAATGATATTCAAGCAATTAGAATTTTCATAACCTTTTTTCCTACAGTTTCCCGATGAATGTAAAGAAAATTAATATCTACGAGGTGAGCTTGTACATTTACAAAGCCTAAAATTTCCAAGAATTTACATTAATGTATTATTATTGTTATTATTATTATTATTATTATTATTATTATTATTAAAATTTCCTAGACGTTGCGGTAATATATTATTATTATGTCATTTTTCATCACTGGTGCTGGGTGATGTTCATGCCAGTGTTTGTTTACAGATTTTCCATAATGTTTGCACATTGCCCAATGTAAATTTTGCCCAACTCTATCGTGGCGATTTTTATATTCATTTGGAGCAAGCACAGAACAGCCTGAGATTAGGTGGTCTATTGTTTCTTGGTGTTTATCACAAAACCTGCATTTTGGATCCATATTATTATGCATAATATTTGCCTGAAAGTTTCTCGTGAAAAGACTTTGGTCTTGTGCTGCAAGAATAAATCCTTCAGTTTCAGACTTTAATCCAGATGCACGTAATCATCGATGAGTATTAACTTTGTCAACATTGGATTTATTGGCACGTTCTGGATATTGGCCATGCAGAGGTTTGTCTTACCAGCTCTGTTTCAGCTGTTCAAGAGCTTTATCTTTGGCTTTCATTTTCATATTTTTTGCCGCAATAGTTCGTTCTTGGCTTCTGTTTTGCTTTTCTACAGAATCTACTAACTGTAAATCTTGTTTGTATTTACTGCCTTCATTTATTATTGAATATTTTTTCTTTCTTTCTTCATGTTGCCTTACTAATTGTATCATCCAATCCTTTGTTGTTTCTATGTATGTTAGTAAGCCAATAGTTGTTGTCTTGTATGACAATTCCAGCTGAATAAGACCTCTTCCACCTTCTTTACGGGGTATGTATAGACGGTCTACATCAGCCTTTGGATGATGCATCTTATGCTTAGAAAGAAGCTTTCTTGTTTTAGCATCCATTCGCCTGATGTCGTTTAGAGTCCAGTTTAAGATGTTAAAGCTATATTGGACAACTGGGATTGCAAGGCTATTAATGGCCATAACTCTGTTCTGAGAATTCAATTCAGTTTTTAATATCATTCGTAGCCTTCTATAGTACTCTTTACACACTAGTTCTTTCATTTTTTTATAGTGAATATTTTCACTCTCATTTACACCTAGTTATTTATAAGCTTCTTCTGGTTTCAATTCTTTTATTATTACAGCAGGGTCTAAGCTAATTCAGGATGTTTCTAGTATTAATCCACGTAAAAGTCTAGCTTTAGCACATTTATTCAAATTGAATTTCATTCCAATATCTTCGCTGAAGCATTTTACAGTTTGCAGAAGACCTTCCAGCTCATTATCATTCTTAGCATATAACTAAGTCATCCATGTAAAATAGATGGCTTATTTTCTTTTGACCTATTTTATAACTACATTCTGTCTTATTAAGTTAACTGGTTAGTGCTATTAATGATATGCAGAATAGTAATGGAGACAAAGAATCACCTTGAAATATACCTCTTTTGATGTTTATTTCATCAGACTTATAGGTTTCATTTATATGATTGAGGTAAAGGGTTGTTTTCCATATAGACATGCACTGTTTGATGGAATTGATGATGACGGGCGATACCTTGTATATATTTAAAGTTTTTAAAATCTAGGGATGTGGCACACTATCAAATTGCCTTTCGATAATCTATCCAGGCAGTACTAAGGTTTTTCTTTGTGCTGTAGCAGTTTTCCAGGATCATTTTGTTAATTAGCAATTGGTTTTTACATCCATAACAGCCACGTTTGCACCCTTTTTATTCAAGAGGTATCATGCCATTTATTTCTAAGAATAAATATGTCTGTTTTGTTAAAATAGATGTTAGTAGTTTATATGTTGTCGGAAGACATGTAATCGGTCTGTAGTTTTTCGGGTTGTTTGTGTCACCATTCTTGGGTAGAAGAAATGTAATTCCTTTGGTCATCCATGCAAAAATTTTAGTGGGATCGTCAACCATTTCTTGAACTTATTTGGCTAGTTTTTTTATGTGCTGTATTTACATAATATAGCCAAAAGTTAGGAATTTTAACTATACCTGGGAATTTCCAATTGTGTGCTTTTTTCAGTGCAAATTTACCATCCTCTTCTGTAATTCCAGCCCATGTCTGTTCTGGTTTATTTTTTATTCGTTCTATCTCTTGTGCAATCCAATGTACTTCCTTGCTATGTTCTTTAGGGCAAGCCCATATCTTTTCCCAGAACTGTGTAACTTCTTCCATTCTGGGGGGGGGGACTGACACTTCAATTCTTTTTTTTACCTATTTCCCTGTAAAATCTCTTTGGATCGGTTTGAAAATCTTGTTTTGTCTGTAAAATCTTGCTCTTTTCTCATAGCGTCTTATTCTTTGAGCCTTCAGTTGTAATTTTTGCTTTATTTTTTCTTTATGTGATAAGACTTCATTTTCATTTCATTTAAAGTCTTTAAAATCCAGGAATGTGGCACACTATCGAATGCCTTTCGATAATCTATCCAGGCAGTACTAAGATTTTTTTTGTACTGTAGCAGTTTTCCAGGATCATTTTGTTAATTAGCAATTGGTCTTTACAACCATAACAACCACGTTTGCACCCTGTTTGTTCAAGCGGTATCATGTCATTTCTTTCTAAGAATAAATATTTCTGTTTTGTTAAAATAGATGTTAATAGATTATATATTGTCGGAAGACATGTAATTGGTCTGTAGTTTTTCGGGTTGTTTTTGTCACCATTCTTGGGTAGAAGAAATGTAATTCTTTTGGTCATCCATGCAGGAATTTTAGTGGGATCGTCAACCATTTCTTGAAGTTCTTTGTCTAGTTTTTTATGTGCTGTATTTAAATAATATAGCCAAAAATTCTTGCTATGTTCTTTAGGGCAAGCCCATATCTTTTCCCAGAACTGTGTGACTTTTTCCATTCTGGGGGGGACTGTCACTTCAATCCTTTTTTTAACTATTTCCCTGTAAAATCTCTTTGTATCAGTCTGAAAAATTTTGTTTTGTCTGTAAAATCTTGCTCTTTTCTCATAGCTTCTTATTCTTTGAGCCTTCAATTGGAGTTTTTGCTTTATTTTTTCTTTATTTGATAAGACTTCATTTTCATTTCTAATGTTGTATTTTCTTTGGACTCTTCTGCTTTTCCTAGTTCTTACATTTATTCCTCTACTCAGTTCATCCAGTACTGATACTTCACTTCTAAGTTGTTCGATTTCTTTTTCTATTTTTCTTTTCCAAGGTGGATCTTCATGTCTGCGAGACTGCCTTGTTTTTATTTTGATGTTCAGACTGCCTTGTTTTTATTTGTTTTATTATTATTATTATTATTATTATTATTATTATTATTATTATTATTATTTCCCTAGATTTTTGTTGTACGCCGAATATTTCGTAAAATTACATTGATAAACCTCTCCGTAAATTTTGAGAAGCTGTAATTGTAAAAAGCATCTTTGTATTTTTTTATTCATTGGCTACCATTAAATCAATGAGCTTATTGTAATTTTTCGGTCATACTGACGGCTCCAACTACCACTAGAACTATTGCATCCTGTTTTTCTGGGCGTTTATCATGATGGCTAGGCGTTTAGCTTTTATTTTTATGACTGTAGGCATTGTAAATACTCACAAATTTATTAAAGCTCTTATCTCTGTAACTGGGTTCGTGTGATGTTCTTTCTAGTTCCTTGCAGTTTCATTGGCCTAAAAGTTGCATACAAATAAAGTCTTTATTCTTTGATAGATTTTTTCAATTTCCTTGATTGCTATGATAAACTCCGATGGACCTTTCATATGTATTAGTATGCAAGATCTTTCTTTCTTTTTTTCTTGTCAGTAATGTCCGGAATATTTTCTTCATTCTTCCTGTCTGTATAGATGATGTATGCCTATAGACTGGTGACATCTTCTATATTTATAACTTTTCGTGTGTGAAGTTCTAACCAATTTTTGTTGACATATTTTCCAATCAGTGTATTTATGATTCTGAAACAAACGTGAAAAACAGGATTAAAATTATGGCTTCCATATTTTTTTGGTAAAATACAAAAGTTTGCGGTTTCAATAAACCATTTACATAAACTCATCAAATTATTACTTTATTTTATAACATGCTTTATCTCTAAAAAAAAAGCCTTTGCATAAAACCAGAGACGTTCCCATGGAAGTTCTTGTTTTGAGAAAGATAAGAATTTTAATTTTATTTTGTCTGCAGTTTGCAATGTTCTTCTGTGTACTCCGTTGAATATTAGTTTTTTTTTCCTTTTAGATAACTGTTCAAATTTTAGATACTTCTTAATCACTTACCTCACAGTGTTTTATTTTTGCTGATATTGCATGGTATATGCCAGTTCTTCCCTCATCAATCTCTCAGTTGTGCTTCAGAGTATAGATCAGCATCACGTATTTCATCGTCTAGAATTTCATGGCTGCAGCAAAATCATTATAATAGAATATACCTTTTTCAAATCATTTGAAAATGTTCTTAGATAGTAAGTATGAATTTGAAACATAGTAGGACTAAGATGATAGTTTTGCGGTGTTTTGTTTTGAACAGAGGGTAGGAACGCGAGAAGAGCTTCTGCCATCTTGTCTCTGTTTATTTAACTAATACATTATTATTATTATTATTATTTTTTATTATTATTATTATTATTATTATTATTATTATTATTATTATTATTATTATTATTAATATTATTACTATTTTCAGATAAAATGAAACCTATTCTATACTAGCATGTCAGATATGAGTCTTAACATTACCACTTAATTTTTTCTGATATCAAATTTAAATAATCAAATATTTAATCATAGACTGAATAATTTAAATAGTGATTCCTTACAAATATATAAAAGCTTTACCTGAAAGGCATTAACGACTTTTTCAAAAGTAATTTCATCTGTTTATCTATGTATGTATCTATTTATCTACCTCATTCTCTCTCCATATATATATATATAGGCATCCGGAGATAGATCTTTTTCGGTGTATCAAAGCTCATTAGTACGGTTAGAGAGCCGATTGCTTTTTTACCCAGGTTTGAAACCCGACCGAACTGGCGTCAGTCGGCGATTCTTCCTCGGAAAAGGATGTAGACTTTTTAGCGAGTATTTTATCATTATACACGCCCAATAGCTGTGAGTGTTCTAATTCATTAGTGAATGAACGATGCGGGTATGCCAGAGTAGCTACTGGTTTTCAAATTCTACCATTCTTCTAGATTTCTCAATCAGAGTGTGAGAGCGTAAATAGTCATCCGCAGACAGATATGTTTCGCTGTATGACAGTTCATCAGACAGATGATTGCTTTTTACCCAGGATGGAAACCCGACCGAATTGGCCTCAGTCAGCAATTCTACCACTGAGCTATAAGGAGGCAGACTACTTAGCGTGTATATTATCATTATACACGCCCAATAGCTGAGAGTGTTCTCATTCATTGCTGAATGAACGATGTGTAGATGACAGTGTAGCTACTATTTTTCAAAGTCTACCGTTCTTCCAAAGTGCTCAATCAGCGTGTGAGGGCGTATATATATATATATATATATATATATATATATATATATATATATATATATATATATATATCCAGGATATATTTTAAATGAGCTGCTGTTCAAGTAAACTACTATTAGAAAGTATTAATATACTTAAATCATTTAAAAGGGATAAACCTCTTTTACAACGTTTAAAATATTCGAAGTGTTGTCCGCTTCTACATTTCTATGTTCATGATGTTGTACGCATCGAACTTCTGGTGATTGGAATTTCTAACTGAAGCCTTTTCTCTTCCGGCTAAGTAGGTTGTTCTACATCCACGAATCATTCCTCCTCCAGATGTCTCAGTTTCATTTATCTCACTCTATGTAAATGCATTTGTTGTCAGAGAATAAAAACGAATGATTGAAATATTTTATTAAAAATCTAAGAGACATTACGTTTATTAAGATATGGTTTCATTTCCCAGATACGTGCCACGTGTGATAAAGTTATAGTGAGAGTTTTAAATTATACGTCTTTAAAGAATCTCTGAAGAAGTTTGTTAAAGTGAAATATGTCAGATTAAAAATACATTGTTCCTACTTTTTCGTTAATTATACTATTAACTTCTGATTCATATATATTATGGTATAATACAATTTTTAGTTTGTATATGTTTGTGTATGTGTGTGTGTACAAACTAACGGAACTAAAGTTCGCGAGAAAAAGGAAGAAAGAAAAGAGAAGAAAATGAAAAAAGAAAAAACTGCCAGTTTGGCTGCCGGAACAGTAACTTTCTCATTTGGTGATGGAAAGCGAAATTGATATAAAAAATCGATTAAAGATAAAAAATACAAAAACATATTTAAGAACGAAATAAGTCAGATAAAGCGTGAGTTTTGGAAGATTTCTGGGTTACAATTTACATTTAACTTTTTAAAAATGAATCTAAATTTTAATTTCCCTAAAATAATTGGTTTATTTCTTCTTATTAGCACTACGCTACAGTACATGTATTAAATATAACTTAACTTTTTTAAAATCTCTTAAGATTCTGTTCTGTGAATTTCAATCTAATTCTTTACTCTAGGTGATTATTAAACCATTTTTTAATATTAATGTCGTCATAGTTTTAAATTTAATTTACTTACCTAATAATAACTAATGTAAATTAATTCAAATAGAAGTTTTATCCCTTCTTAATAGCAACATGAATAATTGCATTTTATTCTTTACTAGTTTGCATATGTGTGTGTACAAACAAACGGATTTAAGGGTCGCGAGAAAAGAATAAAGAAAAAAGAAAACAAAAAGAAAGAAAGAAAGAAAGAAAGAAAGAAGAAGAAAAGGGAAAATATGCTAGTCTGGCTGACGGAACTGTAAATTTTTATATAATGATTTTTTCGGCTAAATTTAAATCTATTAATATTAAAGTATCACAGGTATTGAATTCATCTTATATTTTTAAATTTAATTTTCGTATATATAATCTAATATTAAAATTCCTAAAATTAGTTGTGTTTATCATCTTATAAAACATAATTTATTTATATTATAGAATACCTTCAGTCCTATTAACTCTATTTTCCTCCCCGAGGTAAATAGTCAAAATACTTTTGATATTAACATTATTCGGGCCACTTTGACAGTTTCAACTTGATAACATGAAAGGCTCAGCCGATGTATGCTCCATTCATTCCTTATTTATTTATTTATTTATATATATCTACATATATTTATAAATTTATTTGAATGTATTTCATTTAACTTAGCGCATCCATATATATATATCCGCAGACAGATCTGTTTCGTTGTATTGCAGAGCATCAGTACGGTTAGACAACAGATTAAAACCCGACTGAATTGGCGTCAGTCGGCGATTCTACCTCTGAGCTATGTAGAAAGAGCCAGCCTTTTTAGCGTATGATATATCATACGCCAGTAGTTAGGGTACTCTAATTCATTACTGAATGAGCGATGCGTAACTGCTAGAGTAACTATTGTTTTTCAAAGTCTACTATTCTTCCAGAGAGCTCAATCAGGGTGTGAGAGCGTCATTATACATATATTGATCCTGCTGACGAAGGAAAAGCATGATTGCAAAATGCTTCGTCTACGATTCCAAACTTTCTGCCGTTCATATGTTCTTCAACTTTGATAGGGGATAGGAGTGAGCAACATATTTATATTCAATAAGCATATGATTCTTAGGTGTTATAATGTGTTTAGTTTTAAGTTGTATTTTATCCTTTGAGGCTGTTTTTAGGATGTGCCTTGTGGTGCAGTGGATATCGACTCGGAACGAGAAATCGGAGGGCCGAGTTCGAATTCCAGCTGAATTCCTTGCATTCACTTATGCGCAAATACCCTTGGGAAAGGTATTAATCCATTTTTCCCTCCAATTATGGGTTAAATAAGAGGACAGATTGGGTTCTATAGTCTTGATCGGCAACCAGTCTACCGCAGAAAGCAATGGCAACCTACTGCGGGATAATCATCTGCCCAGTCAGTCTCTTTCGAGATATGATCGCCCAAGTGTGTATAACGTATGGCACTTAACTGACTGACTGACGTTTTTTCACAGGTTTTCTTTTTAGATTTGTCTATTTAGTATTTTGTTAATTTGAATAATGAAGAAGTTTCAATATATTTTCTATTCTCTATATATTTGCTTCTTCGAGCAAACATCTAATTCAGAAAATCCTCTCTCTCTCCCTCTCTCTCTCTCTCACTCATATCTAGCAGCAGACGAGTTTTCAGGACGACAGTATTTCAATCTCTTTCCTACCTCTACTGCCATGATACCGGAGCCGACTGAGTAAATCTCGTCTTGCATTCTGATTTTGCTAACCAAGCACCCCGACCAGAATGTGAAAGAGGGGTATAAGGTTTTTATTTCCCTCACTGTACAACCCTTACAGTTCAAAATAAAAACAATTACATTTATCGATTTCGACTTCCTAAAAAGGGGAGAAATACACCACCTTTTATTTTCTGCCTGTTTGTATCAACTGTCCTGGTAAGTCAGTATTCAGGAAATTTCCAAGGCCACATTTCAACTTAATGACACATATCGACAAAAATCATTGACATATGTTGTGACTAGAATCACACCAAGATAAATTCGCTTAATTTTTTTTTTTTTACTCAGTATACTTCGCACCTAGTCATTTCCTCTTGTTAACATTTCGGCCCTTTTTCCCCACAAAATAGCGAAACTCTCCAGTTTTAGAGAAATTACTACTCAGTTTGAAAATCACTCAAAATTAAAGCCAGCCATCTGAAAATAAGGTGACAATACATAGGTTATATTTAATGATTAGTACCTTTTATTAGTCACATTCTTCTAAAGTGAATCAAATTTCACGGTAAATATATTTGTTGTCTTCTTAAACTTTACAGATAGCCAGATAATAAGCGTTTCCTGACTAGACCAGTCCATCAGAACGGTTAACCAAACATAATTACGGACGCCTACACAATCCAGGTTGCAAAACTCTCTTTTATGTTGTAACTAGGATAAGAATAATTTAGCTACATTTTTCTGGAGGGTTATGTATAATCTAGAGTAATGAAATCCTTTGAACAAAACGCGTACGCTAAAACATTAATTCCAGATATTTTGTCGTGCTATCACAACTATTAGTGTCTTAGTAATTGTTCCGTCTCTCAGTTTCTATCAAAAGGCTTGGTTTAATCTGTGGTATGATTTCAGTAACTTTTCAAAATTACCACGGGCTAAGATCGTCTGGGCGAACTGATGATATCAAGAAGTAAAGTCGACTATCAAATCGACCAGGATGATGAATCGAACACAAATATGATGATTGAATATTCAAACATTCTTAACACTAAACATTGAAATTGTCTCCATATCAGCTAACGCTTTAAAATAGTATGAAACATTAATTATACTGTACATACGTATTTGAGTTGGGAGCTTAATGTAAATTTTGTCCACAAGTGTATAACAAGCCCACCAGACTAAATGTTGCAGCAATATTGAGAGCTGGGTTGAGTTGTAGATTTAAAATAAAACAGATGGATTCTAATGAGAAATACAATCTGGCGCGATACATTAGCAATTTCTTTTATCCTAGGAAAACATTTCTAGAGGAATTATGAAGCCATTGCATCATGAAAAAAAACTTTATCGATAATAATAGAAACCAATTCAAACAAAATCAAATTAAATATTTATACTTCATGTAATATTAATATAGGATTTTTTCTTTTCTTTTGATGACGTTAAATTAGTAAATCTATTGTATGACAAATGAATGGATAATACAGTATGAAAATACTTATACGAATTAGTTAAAGGCTTTCGTCAGTTGTCCGAAAGAATCTAAGGTCTAAGGACAATTGTACTTTGTCTTTGAGAACACATCAGTTGCTGACAAGTTGTCGTCTGTCTAAATTGAGAAGATATTAACGTCGAGAAGACATTTTAAGTCGTTATGCTAAGATTAGAAGCTGGGATATCAATCTTTCAGAGAAATCGATCACAAATGAATATTTTATTATGGAAAGCGTCTCGAAGCCTAGACCTATAACTTGTGAAGCTATTTAGCAAAAGATAAATTTCTTCTATGTCATTTACTAAAATGAATAGCAAGCTAAAAACAAATATTACCTGTGAATTACTTTTCCTGAACTACAGAAAACCAAGATTGCCGCTGTCCTCAAGTTTATCACAATTTATATTTCATATGAAATCCGTTGTTGATCAAAGTATTTTAAAATATAATGTAAGACCTATACATGGTTATATATGATATGTCCTTTATATATATATATATATATATATATATATATATATATATATATATATACGCTCTGATACCCTGTTTGAACAGTCTGAAAGAATGATAGAGATTTTAAAAACAGTAGCTACTGAAGCATCTACGCATCGTTCATTCAGTAAAGAATTAGAACTCTATCTGATAGTGGCGTGTATTTACATTGTCTGTAACACGTTAAATGTCTGCCTTCTTCTATCCATCACCCATAGCTTAGAGATAGAATCGCCGACTAATGTCAATTCGGTCAAATCTGGCTAGAAGTAGTTGGATGTCTAACCGTAATGGTGACCTGTGATACAGATCTGTCTGCGGATATATATATATATAAGTTAAATTGTGGTTTAATTTACGCAAAAATGAAAAGAAAAATGATATCTCATTTTATATGATATATTTAACAAAAAGACAAAAAACTTAATGAATTAAAGAAATAGCAATTGGGATAAATATCAACCTCCAGTGGACTCCAGAATCAAATCTATATCTTTTGTTTAAGATGGTGAATGATGTTATACTCTTTGCATTCAGTTTATCTTTCGAGTTAAAAAGAGGTTGTTCGTCTCTTGTTCAAAAGAGACCCACACATAATAATCAATCTGAATAATAAGGTGGAGAAATAAGAGGATTGATATGGCCACAGAAATTTTCTGACATCCATTACTGGGTTATCGTGTTTATGTGGCATAGTGCAATGACCTGTGGCCTGACACCGGTTATTCTAGATATCTTTCTTGAACAAGGAGAGCACTACCTACTCAAAGCACTTTATATATATTTCAGTGTTGAGTCTGAAGCACTGTGGGAAAAAGAATGAAGGTATAATATAACCATCACTAGTGATCAGTGATAAAACTGTAAAGTTGACTGAATATATCATTCACCTTTTTATGATTACTTAGCACTGTCCACGGATTGACACGCAGACACACAGAAATATCCGTCTTGTAGCTTCCGGCTTTAGTGCCAAGCAGGACAGCATGTCGTTTTCAAATTTTCTCTAGAATGAATTGCGTCATTGTGATATTTCTCATACAGATGGCGCCGAACTTATTTTACCATAACGTGCAGTGGGCAAAATTTAAAGCAAATAAAGCACATGCGTGAAATTAATAATATAATTTGATGACAATGCACCCATCTATCTATCTATCTATCTATCTATCTATCTATCTATCTATATATATATATATATATATATATATATATATATATATATATATAAAATAAATTTGACGTTGGCAGAAATGTTAATGATACTTACGACACAAAAAATACTTTTATAAGGGAAATTGGAACTCGTTTAAAAACAAAATTTTTATCAATTGGACAACATTTACTAGAAAACCAAGACTGTGCCTCTAGGTATGAGAGCACATGGTTTTCTGTCTTGCACAGAGACCGTTCGGCCCATAATTTACGTGTTTTAAAAACTGTGAATCTGAAAATCCTCCAGCGTAGTCTGTGCAGACAGAAAGAGCACTTAATTCGCACCTTCCTTACGATAGTTACATTGATTGCAAGTATTTATTTTTCCATCTTATTGGACTTGTGGAACTTTACGATTACAACCCCTTTCAATTTAATTCATTTTGATTAAAATTTTGTTTATAAACGAGTTCCAACTTCACTTCTACAAGTAATTTTTTGTCTCCTATTTATCATTAACATTTCTGCCAACGAGCACATTTTACAATGTGTTGGCTGAAATGATCCTAAGGTTTTGCTTTATGACGTCATATTTTGTTAATATTTAAGTCCATTTTTTATTTCTCTAGGTTCAAATATCTGTATATAATTTTTTTTTAATCATGTCACCCCAAGCAAGGCATTCCACTGCCACTATAGCGCAGGCGGGTTACACAGGGCGATAGACGAGTTAGGATGTACCTAGGGGGAGAGTTGGAGAGAATGGGAGGGTTAGTGTGTTAGGAGGTGTGTATGGACCTCACATTTAAACTCCTGGAGGTTATAGCCGTCGGGGAAGCAAGCAAGCGGAAGGGAATTCCACAGGCGGGAAGTGCGAGGAAAGAAGCTGTTGGAGTAGAAATTGCGGTTACATTTCATCGGCTTCACTGTAAAAGGGTGGAACCTAGTTGCCAATCTAGTATCTCGTGCAAACTCACACCTTGGGAGCACCAGAGATTTAAGTTCATCAGAGCAGAAGCCATGAAAATATTTATAGAAGAGGCAAAGGGAAGCGACGTCACGCCGGTGAGAGAGTGACTGCAGGCGGTCAGCTAAGACGGTAGCAATCACGTTACAGATTCTTCGCTGTATTTTGTCATGAAGCCCGACGAGAATATTAGGGGCACCGGACCAGATGTGGCAACAGTTTTCAAAACACGGGTGGATGGTAGATTTGGATAAATGCAGGATAGATTCAGGCGGAAAGAATTTCCGGGCCCTGCACAGAGAGCCAACTTTCATAGCAGCGGATTTAGCAATGGATTCGACGTAGTCATTCCACTTGAGGTCCGCTGAGAGTGTCAGCCCAAGCAGGTGTAGTGTTTTACTCTCTGGGAGCCATGCCTGTTCCATGCTAATGGGGGGAGGTGCGGTCGTCTGTGGTGGTTAATTGACAGCAGCTTCGTTTTGGAAGAATTGAATTTTACGCGCCATTTCCTACCCCAATCCACCACGGATTGGAGGTCCTTTTCAAGCTCAGCCGCGAGGTTCGCCTTATCATCAACACCAGATTTTTGATCGAGGCGAGCGTATACTGTGGTATCATCGGCGTACATGCCTACTTGTGATCTTATGGCATCGGGGAGATCATTGATGTAGATTAAGTGTCTATGTATATGTATGTTCTGGTTAGACATCTGTGTCTGAAGAAAATGATTAAACGTAAATATAAATTGAATATTGTATAACATCAAATTTATCAATAGAGAAAATCTGCTTATGTTTTTTTCAAATCAAACTTTACGTTCTAGTAATCATTGATATTGTAGAAATACTAATTATATTTTATAACACATTAATACTTTGTATTATCATATAATGCTAAATAATATAATATACAAATATACTTTATAATATAATATCATATTATACTAATTAATATTAGATTTAATATTAGATTAATTTGTTGTTATTCTCCTATTTGGAACACACTTATACACACTAGTGTTAATTCGTCATTCTTCAGTGAAAAGATAGTTAATCTTGATTGTCATATTCAGTTCCACAATTACCTACGCTTTTTGTTAAGGTCAACATATTTATTTAGAATTATATATTTATTTAGTTTTATCTTTTTGTTTGCAGCATTATAGAAATCCATTAAATTGACATTTCATTTAAATCATATTTAAATAATAGTTATTTCTTTCCGTATGACAGATTTTAATTTTAAAACATTGGTCTGTATAAAGAAAATGCTGTCTTCTCTACTAGCACCAGTAAATCCCATTACTTGCACAATATCGGAAAGTCTAGTAATATGTTTGAAAGTTTATGAAATCTTGGATATGTTCACTTTCGGTAGGTTTCGGTCCCACATTTTTTACATTCACTTAATATTTATTTTCTTATTATTTAAATATTCCTCATATTTCATCTTTGAATATTTCTTTTGTTTTATGTATATTGTTCTATATATATAAATAAAATATTCTGAATCTCCCTATTTATATAAATGTGTAATACTGCCTCAATTTGCCTTCTAATATTTTTACTAAATCACTCCACGTAAATACGTTTGAAGTTTTACTGTTCTAAAATGATGTGCGTCTCTCTCTCTCTCTCTCTCTCTCTCTCTCTCTCTATCTCTCTCTCTTTCTATCTCTCTGTCATATTATTTTACTAAGGTTTATACTATTTGGACAATTTTTTGTCATGTTTCATTTAACGTCTGAGATCTCGGGGCAAATATATTAAGAATTTTGAAAAATACGTTTTCTTAATTCAACATTTACTTCAGATTTCACTGAGATGATGCGAATATCTGAATCTGAAGTTGTAATGTCGAAACCTATTAATTTGTCAGACACTTATTAAGTAGTGGGTTAAACTTGTGATTTGATGATAGTAATCCTCTACAAATTGTAACAGTATGGGTGTAGAATAAGGGAGAGTATTTTAAGGTTCATGGTATGGACCTGGTTAAGGTCCGAAAAGAACAACACGACCAAAAGTGTTGAAATAAGAAATATATATTCACAACAAATAACAAAACAAATTGCGTAAGGTATTAACATCTCTGTCGGTCTGGTTTGGAGTGAACTACTACCAACTCAACTCTCTTTTGATAGGCGTAATATATATAGTGTTAAGAAGAGTTAATTCGGGTAAGGACACATGACTGTTAAGATACGAATGAAATATCGTCTAACTAGTTTTGAATCACATTGTTGATATATTGTTGTGTTATATCATATTTCATGGGGGTGAAATATTTTCCTAGACCAGTTGACGCGCATATGATGCGTTATAATGTGTTAAAATCAGGATGTTCCGAAGTCTTCATTGACTAATTAGCAACCATTGAGCAAATGGCAAGAAAATGCTGGAGTAGAGAAATTATTTCACTCAATGTGCGCTCTCCATCGCTTTTTGATTTTCAGTAAGAAAAAATGTGCAGAAATAAGGTAATTTCGTAAAGTTAACCGAAGCAGCCTGCTGTATAGTCATGGTCGTAATACACGAAATATCTGTTCTAGCCGCAGATGGCATATTATATAGGCTGCGTAATGCCATACATTTTTATTCATATTTTTGCTGATTCCCGTAATGAATTCCTATTCATTCTTCTCTCAGAACTGATATTCTTTCAAATGGAAAACAAAAATCTTTCCGATATTATTCCAGATATTCGAGCAATCATGTAAGCCAACATAACTTTGAAGTGTAATTTTTTCTTCTCTTTAGAGTTCAAAATATTTGCCTATGTTTTCACCTTCTATTTGGTTTACTAAATCAGCAGATTGTACTGTCTGAAAAATCCTACATACATTGTATGCGACTGAGAAATTATGTCGTTAATAAAACAATTATTTAAATTAACATTAAGAGGAAAATTTTCTACTCAAAAAATCGCAATTCTCCATATTATTACAATAGGTTTCAATAATGCAGAAACATGATTGTTTCGATTTTAGCGTTAGTCTGTTAATACTATGCCCAACTATAACCTACATGTTCAAAGTATACAGCATTATCATAATTATTATTGTGCACAAATGAATCTGGCACCTTAAATTTGAAATTATGCAACACAGATAGTTTTGATGGTTCGAACTCTTTCTTAATATCCCTTTTTTATTGATATTTTACAGACTCTTCAGAACTCATTTAAGCTTTCAGTTGACGACTGGAATCAGCGTCAATATTATTTTCCTTAAAAAAATAACATAGCTAAAATATATATCAGTCAGTCGGTTAAATGCTTTGCATACTAGGTGATTATCATTATACATATTGATGAATGTTTCTTAATGATAATGATCAGAAAAAGCGTAGAAGCTCGGATAGTGCCTTGAGGTCGCGTTTGTATAAAGGATCTGGAAACCTGCCATACTTGGACGATCATGACTAACTCGGCAAAAGTATTTACCAGCAGTAGTTTGCTATTACATTGTGGCAGTCTGTCTTGTTAGTTTACCCATAGGTGTAGGAAAGAGACGAATTAATACATTTCCCAAATGTATTTGCGCCTAAGGGAAAGCAAGAAAATCCACTGGATTTCGAAATTGTTTCTCCGATTTCTAATTCCAGCCGATATCCACTGCACTACACATCATCCAAGTTGGATTTTGGCATTTACTTGTTTTCTCGACAGCTACAATCGCCAAGAATTTCAATGAAATATCAATAGTTATCTCCCATCTCACTAACCTGCACCCCCTCACTCTCATGCTCCATTCTCCGGCCACTTCACTCTCACCTGTATTCCCATCCTATTCTTACCCACTTTCTGACACCCCCTATAACCTGTTACTCTTTATCATAACTTTCCTTCTATGTAACCCCCTGCATAACAATGGGAGTAAAATGCCCTCTTGGTGTGATATGATTATACAAAAAATATTTTTAAAAATGTCTGTCTTTAATTAGTTTACAAGAAACTCAAAAACAGTAACTCATATTAAATCAAGAAAAATATAATTTATTTTAATCGGTATAGCCACGTGAAAGGCGGTAAACGGGTGGCAGAGTTTAGAATAATTAGAAACATACATTTTTATTGAGCAAGAGAAGAAAAAAATAATGAGCAAGACAATAGATAACGATTGGCATTGCATTTAAAATTTTTGAAGCAGAGTTGGCTGCAGAGCATGGTGCTCAAGGTGAACTATACAAACGAAAAGTGCGAGTATCGAAACTGTATTTTGTTTTGTTTTTGCTTTTTTATAATCATTTCATCTCAAGCAAGTCAGAAATTCAACTGGTGCACGGCGGGCGACAATGAAAGACTCATACTCACGAGTTCGAAAAATAGTTAACAGTTGGATAGGAATCAAGTAGATAAAAGATGGCAATTGACGTCGCATTTAATCCTTTGCTGAATTTAGCAACCAGGAAATCAAGTAAACGGAAAGAAGTTCCACTAACGAGGAGTGGGACAAAAGAAACTAGTAGAGTAGAAGTCAGGATGAATTATATTACAGACGCTCCATTTGGATTTTGACGAGAAAACTCAAGATAAATAGCAGGAGAACCTGATCTGATATGGCAACAGTATTCAATACAACGACGAATCTTTGATTTATAAATCTGCAGAATGACTACATAAAAGAACAGTGCCTACGTCTGGCACAGTGTATCAATTTTGTAGCTGTCAGTGCAGCTGTAACTGCACTGTATTCATTCATTTTGATTTCATTTGAGAGAGTGAAACCAGGTAGGGGCAATGTGTCGTCTATTAAAGAGATTATCATTATCCATTCTGAAGAATGTTTCTTTATGTTGAAAATCAGAAAAAGCGTAGAAGCTCGGAAAGTGCTTTGACGCCACGTTTCTATAAAGGATCTGGTAACTTGCCAATTCAAAACCAAATTTATTTCACGATTTGAGAAGAACGATTGGAGAAAAATTCAGTAATTGTTTAGAACTCCCGTAGCTCAGCAGCTTTTACAGAATGTAAGCATGTCAAGCCTCGTCAAATAGTATAGAAATATCAAGAGCAACAACCCGAGCATTGATGTTCTAATCGTGCCTGATATATATATATATATATATATATATATATATATATATATATATCGGAGTGAGTACAGAACGAAGAAATAATTTTTTCCACCGTCGAAAACATTAATTTTAAAACAGTGCTCGATATATGATGTATAGAGCTGTGAATATTTATTATAAATTCTCTTTTAGAACATGTACATAATTTTTTCTATATATAGAAAACATTATGTACATGCTCTAAAACAGAATTTATGATATATATATATATATATATATATATATATATATATATATATATATATATATATATGCAGATTTAATAGTTGACACCTCAGAGGTAGAACTAGAGAAAAAGTCGCCGTAACATTTTTCAGAGAGATATTTTGAGATTTGCAATGACTATTTTAGCATTCATAATAACCTCGAGAGGAAAGAGAAATATTAGGGAGATATGTAGAGGTGCCATAGGGTTTCTCACAGTTCTTAAAAGCAGGTACTACAAACAGGAAAGCAAAAAGAAAAGAAGAATTATTTATAGAGTTTGGATAGGATTGGAGTCAGCTTAGGGACACGTTTCTTTAAGACGATAACAGGAATTCCATTACATCCACTTATCTTATGAAAGTCAAGTTTACAACTCATGTTAGAGAACCGATATATATATATATATATACACTATTGCAGAGCCGCCATTAATCTTTGGAACCAAACATACTATAATCTGCTTCATTATATCATCAAAAAACACCTTTATTCTTATTTATTATTATGCTTATATTGATTACGAGCATAAAAAATAGGCGCCAATTGTGATCATACGTTTCACTCTGGTAAAGACGGAAGAAATTATTCCTGTAAGCGATATCAGCCGAGAAAATAGGAGAGAACCAAGCAGATGAACCAGATTCAAACTGAAATTTTCTTGCCGGGATCAAAGCATCATTGGCGGCGTTCACCTAGGAAAAAAAACTTCAGACCTGCAGTGCTGAACATGGAAATTTTGCTCCAATGGACATCGTAAGTGAAAAACACCGCCCGGTTCACACTCCACCCACGTCTATTGAACAGGTTAAGAGGCTCATCCCTTGTTCCCTGATTAGGATGTGGTTTCCGGTTTTCTCTTTTCAAATCTTCTCACATTTTTTCCAGTTGGAGTAGATAGATCTAACTATCGCCCGGTTCACACTCCACCCACGTCTATTGAACAGATTAAGAGGTTCATCCCTTGTTCCCTTATTAGGATGTGGTTTCCGGCTTTCTCTTTTCCAATCTTCTCACTTCGTTTTTTTTTTCCCAATTGGAGTAGATAGATCTATCTGTCGCCATGTTCACACTCCACCCACGTCTATTGAACAGGTTAAGAGGCTCATCCCTTGTTCCCTGATTAGGATGTGGTTTCCGGCTTTCTCTTTTCCAATCTTTTCACTATTACGTGTCCCCCTGCACATCTGTGGCGTTACCGCCTTGCTCGGGGTGATAAGATTAAAAAGAAAAAAGAAGAAAAAAAGTCCGCTCGTTGATAGATGTAAGTTATTATGCTGGCAGGATGTTTCTTGATGGAGGGTGGATAGAAAGATACTTTTAGTGACAACGCCGTAGGATCAAGAGGGCAAAACCGTATTCTGAGGATTTTCGTATGGTGACACTGTGAAACTATCTGCGCAATTTTCAAGTTGACTATTCTACTGAAATGTATGGTTGTTTTGAAATATGTATTAACAACTATAAAGAAAAGAATATTGTGCGGATATTCGTGAATTTCATTCTAGAAACAGAGCAGCTGGACTTTCATAAAAGTATATATATATATCTATATATATATATATATATATATATATATATATTAGTCATCCACACACACACACACACACACACACACACACACATATATATATATATATAAAGAGAGAGATAGAAAGTGAGAGAGATAGAGATACAGAGAGAGGGAAAGTTCGTTCGTTCGAAAGTGCAGACAGCTGAATGAACCGTCATCTCGATAGTTAGATCATTGAGCTAATCACTTATAAAATTGATCTTTTGCGTTCACTTACATTCAAATTTGTTATGTTCATGAAATCAATAAAATAAAACAGCATAATATGAATAAAAAGATCTAAAACTTAATAAAACGCAATTTCTCTATCAAAATGTTTATAATATTATTAAGAGAAAGATCAAAGTTATTTCTATTTATTTTTTAAAACGTTTTAATCCTTTCTAACATGTTCAAAATTTTGGCAGAAATTTCGTTTTGATTTGTGTTAGCATGACAGAAAATGTTATGACTGTTTACAATGAATCATGTAATGATTGCTTCACCCACCTTTTTTTTCGGTGACAAACACATTAAGTTAGAAATGTTTGTAAAAAATAAATAATTGTCGGATTTTAATGACATTTTCAGAACCCATTCACAAATAAATGAAAATGTTTTTGAAATGATTATTTTTTTCAAATCTTCCCAAAAATATATTTTTTGACTCTCTTACCCCCTCCGATAAAATCAATGAAATTTTAATAACTTTTAATTGTGTGCAGACTATTTTGTATTAGTTAAACGCAGTATTCATCGGGGAATATAAATCATCTATGTTTTTTTTTATTTTAAATTTTACCCCATTATCAGTAAATCTGTTCCGAAGAGGAAAATACATAACGCAATAAAACTCTAATATAATTTAGTTTGATGAGCTGTTAATTGCTGGAATAAATAATAATAATTAAGGACATTATATTATGAAGAAAGAAAATTCGTTTACTAACAAAATTTTAAAAGAATTGTTTGCATTTTTTAACTATAATTATTCACAAAGATTTAAAAATGATTAAAACATTTTTTTAAAGAAATGTCACTCTAATTGTTTTTTAGGTAAGGATTCATGAATATATTACCCATCGCAAATTGAAAAGTTTAATAAAAATCGTTTAAGAATTATATGTTTAAAATAAATAAAAATATATTGTTTGTAAATACGTTCAATTTTATTAGGTACGATGTTCCATAGGGGTAATAATAAGTTTACATAGGGGTCGTATTGATTTGAGAAGTTAACAAGTGTTTTGGGTTATTCTCCTTATGTAACCTTATATCTACTTACAAAAAATGTAATTCTTAGTTTAATACGACTAAGCGAAAAAGATTGTTTGTGATATTGTTGATTTTGCAGTTCATTGTAAATCGAGCGATGAGTACTGATTAGATATATTTTATTACACGGATTCTTCTAAAATCCGGAAGATAGAAAAACTAGCTGGAAATTGGTGAGAAATAAAATATATATTTTTCCATTGTCATTCAGAAGCGATTTTTTTGGGGCCAGTAGAATGAAAAATTATGATAGTCAAAACAAGGCTATCAGGACATTTGATGAGGTTAGGGTAAGGTCAGATCCTAAGTTCCCATATTTGCTGGGAAAGGATTTGAAAATTTGAAAACCTAAAATCAGTTGAATTAAGAAGAAGAGGACGAACAGAAAATTATTTCAGATGAAGTGTTATTGCCTCATTCGTTGAACTATAACTCCACCTTGAAATGTGTAGGTGGAAATACTCTCATTGGTCAAATTTTTGATTTTCATAGATATCCAGTGTCCGTTATTCATCCCCTAAGAAAATTGGGGACAATTATAAAAGTCGGGACTCTGAGTAGAAAAATCAGTTATTTGCAGTCGAGATGTAACGACTGAGAGAAAGGTGTTCCCAACTAGGGGCCACTACCAAGAAGACTGGTCGCCCTCCATAAAGCTCAGGTCTGATGATGTAAAGAAACGTAGAAAAGCCTGCTGCCGATCAGCTTAAAAGAGTTAAAGTCCAAGAACCCACCTCTAATAGAGTACTAGCTAAAGATGTATAGAAACACAATGAGCCGAGAAAGAGTTAAACGAGCTGAAAGTTTTTTTTATTGTCGATCGAAGTAGACAAGACAAAATTACTATCATCACCAGAACGCCCCACTTCGGCCGTTTCCGTAAAGCTTCGGTAAAGAGCCAAGTTAAGTCTCAGAGGTCCCGAGAGACAGAGACCAAACGACCCCACAACCGCTGTCGCTACCATTCGCTTCACTTCGGCTATTTCCGTAAATCTTCGATAAAGAGGTCTGTAAGAACATTTTTATTTAAAAGTAATTGGGGAAATTGAAAGCTCTGATTATTCTAAACGAATCTTTCGCTCCGTTGTGAACATTGAATTCGACGATTGTACATTCTGCTTTTATTGTTAATTATATTTATATATATATATATAAAGACATTTCTGTAACTGAACCAGACGTAATCGAAGACGTAATATATATATATATATATATATATATATATATATATATATATTGGTGCCGTGATTATTTTATCAACACAAGTATACACGTGTGTCCGGTCTGGTTTGAGGTGGTAGAGAAACGGCTACTGGGTTTTCAATGTGACTTTCCTGAGATCAAAGAACACAGCGTGGGCAATGAAGTTCACCGTTGTAATAAACGTCTTGAGGACCAGCTGCTCTGACGAAGCCATTGTCACCATTAGCGACTCGAGAACTTCGTCACGATTGGTGCTGTTTAGACAGCATCAACCCTGACTCAGTTTCTAGTCATCATCATCACAACATGTTTCGGATTAGGGGGCGACGAGCCAGCCAGCCAACTGTGTTAAACTTATATGGAAAACGACAGATATCGCACTTTGATTCTGATTCATGTCTCATGAAGACGTTTATAAAATTCAACAGCCTGTTTTAGAAGTCATTCCTTAAACATTGAAAGCAACTGTTACATTTGAATCCCAATTTTCTAATTTTGTTAAAAAATAATTGTAAAGATTTCAATTTGTAGAGGTACCTAAAAAGTATATGAAAAATAGATATTAAAAATAAAAATTAATACATGCCAAAACATTTAATAAATTATTGAGTAACCTCTGCCGTTATATTCATTCTGTTATTAAATTGTACATTTTTTTAAAAGAAGGTTTTATATTAATTTAGTTTTCATTTTTCATAAAACATCTTCAAGCATATGACTTCAAAACTAAATTATCTAAAATTCCATAAAATATAGGATAATTGTAGAAAATTTTGTGACTAATTCTTAATTTTAACATAGTTAAAAAAAAGATATGTATGAATAAAATTTATACCAAATTCGTATTCCATACTTTTACTCGGCTACCGTTAATTATATCCATATCGCCTCCTGATAAGTCGATGAAAAATGTGATAAAAGGATACCGTAATTAAAAAAAACGCTTTTTTGTAACATTTCAGGCATTAAGCAATTAAATCTAGTGTAATTATACTTAAAATAAGTTTAAATTCAGTAATTTGAATAATATAATGTGTCAGCGAGGTTTATTTCATTTTTGTAAGAATTTTCAAAACCGAGAATCGATGAAAAATAGCGCAATATTTGATATTTATTTTTTTAACCTAGATATTTTGATACCAATCAATATAATTTCATTTAAAAACACACAAGCGTATTTTGCTTAATTGAATTATAAAATTGGCTTCCAATTAAAGCTAATTGTTAATTTTAATCTTATTTATTTTAAAATTTAAATTTAAATTTAGGTAACGAAAAATGACTGAAGTTATCTAATTAAAATCATTCCAAGAAGTTTGTAAATATATTGTTTTATATTCGATGCATATGGGATCAGGAGATGTATCTTATTAGATTTTAATATACTCTTCAACAGGTTTCCAACCTGCAGTGACCTAATGGAAACCGTAAGAAGATCTTTGATTTCTCGCCTACGGATCGAGTCGACATACACCTAAAGAGGAACGAAGGTTCGAATCTTGCCAGAGAGTGTGTTTTTCACAAAAGAAGATTTCTAAATTATTCAGATATTTCAAAGTAAATGAGTAGTATTTAATAAATAAACTGAGTACCTGCTCAAAAACTAACGATCAAGTAAAAAATGAAATTTCAAATTTACAAGGAAATTAAATCTAAATATTTTTGTAAAATTTGCGTTTTTTACGTTATGAAACGAAATTTAACGCAAATATTTATTTCTGATACCTAAAGAAAATGTAATTAAAAGCACTATGGACAATTAGCCATCCACTCGATATGTAGCCTTTCAGATTTTAGGACAGTTCTCTCTAAGAGATCGCAGGTTCAAATACTGCGAGTTTATATTTAATAAGAGATAAATTTTCACGAACATTCTGGCCAGGAGAAAAAAAATAATTGCTGTTTAAGGAATAAACCCAGCCTCTACTTAAATACCAGCATCCATTAAAGATAACGTTTAGCTATATATATATATATATATAGATATAGATATAGATAGATAGAATGAAGGGCTAAAAATCCTTTCTCTATCGACTTAGCAATATATAAAAATAAATTTTATTTTACTGGGAAACGTTTTGTCGAGTTTAGAACATTTAGCACTCCCATATATATATATATATATATATATATATATATATATATATATATAGACATTAGGTTATAAACAAAATATACCAGAAAATCATGTTGTACAGCATGTACGTTTACAGAAATTGACTTCTAAATAAATTCACAGACCCTATTCCCTCTGGAATTTTAGATAAAATCGCTTGAAGCTCTAATGCATTTCTCTGAAAAAGAAAGCAGTAGTGACAGTACGAAAAAAGACACAAAGAAAGAAATACTCAATATTGAAGGTAAGAACAATTGCTATAAGAAAACGCAAAGGAATATTGGTTCTGTACATACGTGATTTCATTTCTTTTCTGAGAATGACATTTTTGTCCAAAATTTCTAATGCGTTTTCCTATTTTTATATTTCAAATCATTCAACGATTTCCATTCCCGACAAAAAGTAAGTGTGCGCACAAGTGCACACACACACACCCACTCATAAGTCCACACATGCGTGCGCGAACGCACACACACATAAATTCACACAGAAAATGAGTACATATTAAGATGTTGACATAGCTCCCTTTCCCAAATCTGACTAAACGTGTAAAATTTTTGTTAGGGCTCCTCAGTTGAACCGTAGCATTTTCAGTAATTGTGTATAAATTTAGTGGATGAAATATTTGATAAAATCGAAGTGACTCGGTCGAATCGAATATAAGAAAATACATGGAAAATATATTAATACCATTCATATTGTGACAATTTATTTAACATATTGTGGAAACAAATGTACATTAACTATATGTATACTTGTTTCAAAATATCTGAGTAAACATTAGAACACTTTAAAAAAACAATTTTCTTTTTCAATATTCCCGTCTTCAAGATTTTGACGTTAATTTTTATTATCATCGGTATTTAATCTAGTAACATATACTGCAATACTTCGATAAAATGAACTAATTATTCATTCTCCGCTTGACACACCTATATTGAACGGGTAAGTAAAAACAGATGTAAGAGAAATATAATTTTAGTTTTCGGTACAGTAATCTCTGTGTAAACATAATATTTCTTTCGGTATTTCTTTGCAAGTACATCAAGCATCAACCATATTATCATGATAAATCTTTATGGTATTTTGTCATACAATACTTTCTTTTCTCAATAAAGATATTTCCTATTTATTCTCTTTATATATATATATATATATATATATATATATATATATATATATATATATATACACGAATGTAAAAGGAGAAAGAATATGATTGTAACATTTAAAACATTAATTTCAAAGAGGGCGCAATATAAAAAGTATATATATATATATATATATATACTAGCAGTATATCTCGGCGTTGCTCGGGTGTAATGAAAGCTTTAAAACTAATCCATGGTCCTGGAGCTCAGACACAGCCTAAAGAATATTTGTGTGAAGATTGGTGAGAATTGGATAAAAATTGTGGATTTGTATAAAGGATATATAGAGAGATAAAAACACACACACACACCCACACACACACACACACACACATCTTGCTTAATATATATACATTTATATTATCGATTTTCTGCACTATTGTAAGAACTGCAACCTTGAAACTTCTGAATATCGTTTATTATGTCTTTGTCTATGAGCGTATCAAATTTGATTAAAATCGAACCATTATTTCTATAACCTGATTTTTTCGATTATCGATTTTCGATATTTATCGGAAGTACCTCGACACAAAACCTAGCTAAGAACACTCGCAGACCCTTATAGTACAACTGCGTAAATTCTCAAGAAAATCGGTTAAGCCGTTTTGGAGTCTATAGGTAACGGTCACACACACTGACAAAGTTTCATTTATAAATAAGATTAGATTAAACTTTTACATTAGAATATGTAAACAACTACTACAAAATTTAGCATTTTCTTTCCCCATTGTAAAAACAATGTTTCATCAGGTAGCTGAATATGATGGTCTTGTTTTCATTATAAGATATACGTAATTTTTCTATTTTATAAATAAAAACTTACAAAATTACTCAGCTAAGGATAAAAATTAATATTATAATCGAATCGGAGACTAAAGGAGCATATGTCTGAACACAAACTGCAATATAGCATGCTACTGAATGGCATCAAACTAGAATAAAAGAAACTACAAGTAATAAGAACCAAGTGCGCAGAAGAGTATTGGCACAACAAAAAATTTGCCGAATTAGAGAGAATGAGAAAGATTAATAAAAAAGAAATGCATAAATTAATAAGGGAACTGACAAGACAAAGAATATGCTCCTCAACAGAATGCAAGAAATCCAAGGATGGAACGATCATATTAGACCAAGTGGAAATACTCTAGCAATAACAAGAATATATAACAGATCTCTTCTACGACGAGAGAGAAAAACTGATAGTAAACAAAGATGTTGACGAACCGGCAATAATAAAATCCGAATTGAAATTTGTAATGGAACAATTTTATGGGAACAATGCAGTTGGACAAGACGGCTCTTTAATATAGATGCTGACGGCCTTTGAATATTTCGGCATAGAGAATATTACAGACATAATAAATTAAATCTACAACAATAATGTAACACCAGATGACCTAAGAAAATCAATTTTCCTGCCTAAGAAGCCAGTTGAAATCGAATGCGAACATCACTGAACAATCAGATTGATGAGCTACACAACGAAACACTTTGTCCAAATCTAGATGAAAGCAGAATAAGGCCGGAGATACGTCAAGAAAAGTGCGGTTTTGCCAAGGACACTGGAACAATGAATTTAATATTTATGGTTAAGATACCGTTAGAAAGGGCGCTACAAATAAAAATGTTGTTTACCTTTGTTTTGAGGACTATACCAGGGCGTTCAACAATATACGCCACAGATTATTGATAGAAATACTGATCAACCTCGAAATATTTGGCAAAGTTATTGGAGTAAAAAAAAATCCCCACTGGTAGCAAACCACCTGTATACAAACAGGAAACAATTTCAATATATATAGAAAGATAGAAGGGGGAATAAGACAAGGATGTGTATTTTCACCGGATCTATACAGCGAGATTATTTTGATGACCCATGATGTTATGCCAGGAGTCCTCATCGGCGATCAAAATCCAAGCAATATAAGATACGCAGATTATACAGTGTTGGAAGCCGACATGGAAAGAAAACTAGACGACCA
The DNA here is from genome assembly GCA_037127315.1 of Ascarosepion bandense. Lineage (NCBI taxonomy): Eukaryota > Metazoa > Mollusca > Cephalopoda > Sepiida > Sepiidae > Ascarosepion > Ascarosepion bandense. The sequence continues at coordinate 1,346,992 of JBBBDQ010000253.1, forward strand.
CCAAAAAAGTAGATGATAAAAAAATTCGAAAGAAAGGACTACAAACAAACTACAAGAATACCGAATGTATGGTCATAAACACACAGAGGAGGCCGAAATTCCAATTACATGTTGGTGATACTAAAATCAAGCAGGAACAAAACTTCACTTATTCGGAAGTTTTCTAACCGAAGACGAAATGTGCGACACTCTAATCCGAAGGTAAATTGGCATGAGAAAGTGTAACAGGGGAAACACCGAATAACATAACTGACGTGTTTCTGGAGAGTTTGATTGCAGAGTGTGGTTTAGATTGGGTAATAGGGGAAAGCGTCCTAAGAGCTAATGACATAGGGAGACGTGGAAGTTCATGTCTCGCCTACGTTCTGAAGAGACACGGCACATTGAAGAAGAAGAATATTATAGCACACAGAAAAATTTTCCTATCAAAATGAAAATATACTGAACATGACTGTGTAAATATACATAACGTAATTATCTCTTTTATGTAGAAAAAATCACATTTTAGTTATTTCTGAATAGCCCACAAAGAGGTTGCTTTTTATACTTCTAGCAGAATCTGCTTATGCTGCAACATACATGTCTATGGTATCATTTTCTTTAATAATATATTTTTTCCAGATATATAACGAAAGTCCGCCTTGCAGTTCTCATTTTGGGAAAATTCTACACTCGTTGGGATATAAATGCACCCAGCACGGTTGAATCTGCCATCCTCAAAATGCCTTCTCTAAACACAGGAGTATATCCATATTCTAGGTAAAAAACTGTTACTCGTTGTTACTTTTTACACTCTGCTTTCAGTTATAAATATATGTGATATATTATTATCAGGATAATACACTTATATATATATATATATATATATATATAGAGAGAGAGAGAGAGAGAAAGAGATAGATAGATAGATAGATAGATAGATAGATAGATATGTATGTGTGTTTGTGTGTATGTGTGTGTGGGCGTTACTCTTACAAGATAGAAAACTCTCTGAGAACAAAGCATGTTTTCATGCATTTCACTTTCACTTTCAATCTATCAGTTTTGTCTTTAATTTACGGTGTTATTATATACCACATTCAATAGTACCCATAACGGTGGAAATACAGATAAGATAATTAATATTTCTATCAGAGCATGATGCGTTACAGCCGAAATAAATATCAATACATTTTGATCAATAATGTATTGGCATATTTCGTATATTAAAAGATGAATAAGGTTTAGTTAAGTTAAAAGACAATCGTAAAATCTGTTACATATGTAATTTTACGTTTGTATAAAATTCATCAGTCTCGTTTAGTTTGACCAATTTTTGATTTTTGATTTCTCATGTAGACTATGAATTATTTATTCCATATTATACCTATCAGCTATATGAATTTAAGTCTATTAAATTAATAAATCTTCCTATTCTAATGGAATTTCGACGGCTACTTCTTCTTTGTAATATTTGATATTCAATGTGATCCACGAAATATAGCCAAAGAAATTGAACCTACTTGAATTTGAGATGCATATGATTTAATTTCTGTGGATATTACTTGGATTTCTTTTAACAAGCAGGCTTGTTTGAGAAAATGTACAGTCAAAAGAGCTCCGAAATCACTATTAGTTCTCTCAACCAACAGAAGTTTTCATCGCCACTGAAGCATTCAGCGTACCGATAATATCCACCTACCGTTTGGTCTGTATTATGAAGTATAGACCGGCGTTGCTCGGGTGTAATGAAAGCTTTAAAACTAATCCATAGTCCTGAAGCTTAGACTCATTGGACGTTGGCACGAAAGACTAAAAAGCAATAGTTGTTTCCAGTTAAAGCGAAACCGTAGACTGAAAGAAAAATGAATGCATGTAAGTCAAATTTTGATTTCCTGGTATCGATGTCAAATAAGGTTTTTCGTCGTAAACTGAATTTTGAAGGCTAAATAAGTCCTCTGAGTAAATGGTATCATGGCTGAGACTAAAAACTACAATTGTACCTACTTAGAGCCAAACCGGAAGCAAAAATTAAAATAAAAGGGCTGAAAAAATACAGACATACAGGGAGATAAACAGGCACACACACAAACATCTTGCATTTTACATATATATATATATATATATATATATTATCAATTTTCTGCATTATTGTAAGAACTGCAAGCTTGAAACTTCTGAATATCTTTTACCAATTTTTTATATTTATCGGGGTTACCTCGGCACAAAACTAGCAAAGAACACTCGCAGACGCTCATAATACAACTATGTAAATTTTTTTAAAAATCGGTTCAGCCATTTCGGAGTCTATAGGTAACACTCACACAGAGACACACACCCGCATACACACACAGACAAAGTTCCGTTTATAAATAAATTTAGATTACCAAGAAACTGCAATTCACCTTATTTGTAGATGAATGGATTCGGCTTGGAAAAATAAGCAAATGTGATTGAGCAAGAATCTGCAAAAGGGATTTGAAAATCACCATAGGATATATAGGCATATCCGAAAGTTATCATTTATTAAACAAATATGATGTATGAGGATACGAGATTACTAATTTTGGCTGTCATCTTAATGTAAATACAACTGAAATGATTTCTTTTAACTCTACCGAAAATTTAATATAAATCATGTTACTGCCACAAGAAATTCTTAATTTGTATTGATTTCAGTTTATTAATTATTCAATATATATATATATATATATATATATATATATATATATTGAATAATATATATGTATATATATATATTGAATAATATATATATATATATATATATATATATATATATATATATATATCTCTGTGCGTGCGTGTGTGTAAATATTTTTTTCCCTCACAGTCCTACGTTCTTCCAATTAGACCAATATTTAAAACGACTGTAAAATCCAATCAACTTGAAAATATCTTTGCCGACACAAGTTCACCAGAGAAGAAACTCTTATATGGGTCACGTAACGAACAGATCAGGTCAAGTACATTCCATTAAATATTGAAATCCAAAGTCAGGAAAATATAGTGCATAGCAGTATACTATTAATAACGCTCCATCTGGAAATTTAAAATAAAAATAAAAATATATGAAGCAAATAAACATAACATCGACGTACACATTATTTTACGCGATTCCTTAATGGCCTCCGTAGTTCATATTGTACATTGTGTTTGTCATAGATTATTTCCTTTTTTTATTTTAGGTATGTGCTTTTCTCGACATTTTGAGTGATTCTACAATCTTCGAATAAATGTTTTTTTTTATTTATTTACTCAGTCATTTATAGATTTTCAAGTAAAATCAGTTAATGTATTTGGCTACAAACTGTTAGAATTTGTCAGCAGGTTACCAGAAATATGACGTGAATGTTTTATTAATGATAATTTATTACACCTGAAACTTAAGTTAGGTTTTTTCTTAGCTACTTGATTAGTTTAGAACTAGTTAGAAAAATGTGAATAACTATTGTTCATTTATAGACTTACTTCGCTAACCGAAAAGAAAGAAGAAGATAAACAACAGATAGCATCAATTAATTTAAATCAATGTATAGCTTTTATTTATATTAAGTACTCGGATATTATTTACATGCTATCTTATTTTTATTGTTATTTTGAAATGCTTTCAAATTTATGATTATGCATTTATCAGATATTCCAAGAGATGTAGCTGAAAAGAAGACGACGAAGATATTTCAGAATTTGATATTTACATAATGCTGTAGAAATGAACAAGCAACACACGTAACTGATAAAATGACTTTAACAATTTCAGTATATGAAGATTTATTAATATTCACTAGGTTACTAAATATCAATTATCTACACACCATGTGGTATTTTATAATTATTGGACTGATATATATATATATATATATATATATATATATATATATATATGTGTGTGTGTGTGTGTGTGTGTGTGTGTGTGTGTGTGTGTGTGTGTGTGTTTGGGTGTGTGTAAGTGTGTGTATGTGCTTATATTAAACGTGGTTGTACAGACACAAATAATGATGAAATCTTAGGTCTACGAAAATTGGCACTTGTCCTAGAAAACACCAAAAATACACAGACGCCTACTGGCCGAGGGGAAATTGATATTGCGTGTGATAGTAGAGAGATTGAATATATCAGAAGGCAGTTTATTCACCACTTGGTATGATATTTGTCATTGCTAAAGCTGTGTTCAAAGTGGATGCTGCGTTTGCTCAAAATCGATCAAAAACTATAACCCGTTGACTATTCAGAGTATTATTTGCTACACTTTGTGTACATATGTGACAATGGATGAAACATGGATTAATCACTTCGGTCTACAGTTAAATCGGCAGTCAGCTGAGTGAGCAGCAGCAGGTGAAAGCCGTCCAAAGCAACCAAAGCGCAAACATCCACAGGCAAGGGGTTTTGGCATCCATACTTTAGGATGCGCAAGGTATTTTCATCAACGATTAACTTGATCAAAGAAAAGCCAACATTTGCGAATATTATATAGCATTATTGGTGTGTTTGAAGAGAGAAATCACCATAAAAAGGTCACAAATGAGAAACAAAGTGAGCATTCACAAAGAAAACGCCCGATATCCCAAGTCGATCGCAACGATGGAAAAACAACAAGAAATTCTCTTCGAATTGCTTCCGCATCCAATCTTGTCATTAAAACCGGCCAAGTAGCGAAAACTCGCTGTTTGCAGACCTCAAAAGTATGCTTCCGGAAAAGAGATTTGTATCCAATGAACAAGCGATATTGGAAAGAGTTGCGTATTTTCAGGCCGAAGAAAATCGTTCGACAAAAAATGCATGGAATGATAAGAGAATCTTTGGAATTAGTGCATCAGTAAGAAGAATACTATATTGATGACTAAAGTCAAATCTTTCATAAAATTTTCCTTTTATTAGTTGGGCCCAATAACTGAAACATCAAACAGTTTAATTTAACTAAGAATGTTATTTTTCTAGGTGAGCAGAGAAAGAAAATAATGGTAATTTAAAGGTAGAAGTGAATACTGTTTAACATTGAGGGAAAGATTACACCAGAAATAGAAAAAAAAACAAAAACACATACAGCAATTATTCATTTACAAAATGTTAAAGTAAAAAAACAATATAATGTACAGGAACAAGCAAAATAATAGCTATGATCGCACAAACACAAAACTGTATCTGGTGATATATACACACAAATATATACACATATTATACACAAAACATACATAAACACCAAAAAAAAAAAATTTAAAAAAAAACACAAAATATCGAAAAAGATATGCTTATATAGTAGATTGTAATTACAGTCCCACAAAGATAATAGTCACAAAAAATTAAAAGTTAAAATTGATTATATAAAAAATTAAAATTTGCAAGGAAAAAATTTCCAAAACTATGAAATAAATTCAAAAAGTATTGACAAAAATTATTCACAGAGACAGAAAATAATTATCAAGAAAAAAGGGAAAATAGGAACAATTAAGAGCATAAAAGAAAAGAATTTATACTGTATAATATAAAATAAAGTCGCAAGTATGATACATGTATGCGTGACTGTGTGATTCTAACTAGTATATCTTCATTAAAAAACACTGTAATTGCCAGATACTTAAAATAATATATATATATATATATATATATATATATATATATATATAGATAGATAGATAGATAGATAGATAGATAGATAGATAGATAGGTAGATAGATTGAATATCATTACAGGGTGTTAACTAGAACAGAAATAGCCGCAAAGAAAACATCTATTCGAGAAACCTCCAGACATAGAAAGAGATACACGAAAAATTATTCTGGTATTATTGATCCAAGACCATTAGTGTTCTTAATCGTGAATTATTTAGCAGAATACAAAACATGGTTCATAAATAGCAACAGAATATATGAATGTTCTAGAATGTCACAGTAAAAGCATATTGTAAAATAAAAGCTGCCAAAATAGACTGACAGCTATTAATCACATAAGATTATTTTCCCTGGATCCGAATTAACCAACTTCTTTAAAAATAGTTTGGGTGTTACGTTTTCTTATATATTAGAAGCTAACACAAGATATACTAAGCTTAAACTTTATTATGTAAACATAGTTTGTTACCTATCAGCAAGATGTAGTCGCATATAAATTTTATTGTACCTTAATGAATGAATATATATACTAGAAAAATACCTTTGCTGAACGCAAAACATGATGAAGAAGGAAACATTTGATATATTAAATAAATAGGGAGATTGTGATATTTTCAATATTAGTGCGAAGCAATTTTAGAAAATAAAACAATATCACATGAATCTCTTTAATCTGGTGGCAATGCCTGTTAATCTACTTTAATATCGTATAGTTGGTGAAATGGTTTACCAAGAAACAGCGACCTGCTACTAGTAAAATAAAGGTTTGTGAGGCACATACTGAATGAACTACGAGGAAAAAATGAATTGATAATTTAAACTTTAAAAAATTTAAATGTGCAATTGTACGCATTAGGCCTCGGTCATATCACAGTACATTTTATTTGTGAACAACGCATCGATCCAAAACATGATGTTTGATGCATACAACAGCTTGTCTGGTGTATTTACTGTGCGTTTTCAGATTCTTGACTTTATCCAGAACAGGGTCGGCAATTCTATCGATCCCGTTTCTAGTAACTTTATCACCGACGCGATGTGGCTTTCCTCTGTTTATTCCCACAAATATTTTCATGCAACTATTATGATGAGCCCTGCTACCCCGACGACATGAAATTAAGTCTGCTACTAGATTGGCAACTTAATTTCACAGTATTACTGTTAAACGATTTAGATGCATCTAAACTAACTGTGTTCTTTTCTGACATTTTCCACACAGTCCCTTCATATTTCTTGCTTACCTGGTAACTTCAATCTTGAAAAAATTAAAGTGTCACATCAATTGCCATCTTCATGAACCCTAAACTATTTTGTCCTTTCCTCAATACTCACCGTCTTTACATTTTCTATCACGTTCACTCCCAACAATCCCTTGAGTTCTTATGGCATTTTCACCTTGCTTGAGGGCTAATAAATTAGAATAAAGAAAACATTAACATACAATCCGGAGAAGAGATAGATGCTCTAAAATAAATTAGAATATATATATATATATATATATATATATATATATATATATTTGTGACTGTAAGACACACTAGATCTAAATGTTTCGTGTGTTGGTTTTTATATAGAATCCCACCAGAATTTGAAGTTTTTCTTGGTGCAGTATACTGGTTTTGTCAGCGAGTATTTTCCTGTATTTTGCAGGTTGTCATGAAAGTTATTCTTCTTCATCATCTTCTATGTGCCTTGTCCTTTCAGAAGGAAGGCGATCATGTTTATGTGATACTACCGCAGTGCGGACTGCTGCTCTCAGGCCAGATCCTGATCGAAACGGCACAAGATGTGACGCTTCAGGCCGGGCTGGCCGTCTGTCTAATGTGACGTTTGTTCTCGCTGACGGTCGTGACGATCCCATTTATGACATTGCCACCCGGTCGTACGGTTGGTTTGGTCGCTGTCGCTGGTCGGGACGATCCTGTCCGACGACGTCGCCACAAAAGCTAGGTAACAGGACGTCTTTTGCAACAACGGGCCACTGTCCCACGTTGTGATTAGATCCCACAGGTCTCGTGTTGCAATCTTAATAACCGTCCCTTTTAGCACGTCCGGACACTGGTGTACACTTGTGGGTTGAAAAAAAATAAACACGACACTAAAAAAAAATTAATAAAATAAATGAACGAAGTCGAACACGCCTGGAGAAGCCACGTAGAATGTCTTTATATATATATATAAAAAAAAAACAATGTCTGTCTTTTCCAAAGAATACAGTTGTCGAAAATTATATGCAATCGTCGAAAATGATTTTTACAACGGAGAGAGAAAGTTCACCAAATGCATCATAGCTTCCAATCGTTAAATGAAATGTTTAATCTAAGTTTCGTTAGCGTTGAAACGTACTTCTAAAACAGCAAAGATCTGTCGGGTTCTTGACGGAATCCAACGGAATGCCCCGAATCGGAGAGGCTGCTGGCGGAGTGTGTGGGAGTACTGACGGCGGTGGCGCTTTGCCCGAAATCTGAGCTAACTCGCTCTCCAACGGTATTTACCAACCTTCCCTCGCAAGGTTAGATGTGACACAATGTCATTTTATAGTGGGTCTTCCGACCATATAGCCGGGCCAAAAATGTTTGTCTATTTTTCCCCAGTCGTGATTCTACCCTTCGGCGGAACCACGACTGGGTTAGTGCTCTCTGCTCGGAAGCAGAGAGTGCTCTCTACCCGAAGGCAGAGTGCTGACAGTGTCATAGTAGAGTACAAGTACACAACTCAACTCAAGCATCTATTTTTATAACCAATTCTTCGGCCAATGAAAATCTGTCTCCGCCCCTCAATTTGCGGATGTCTTAGCTTGACCAATGAGATTATGCCAACTAACATCGGAGCTTCATTCTATTTTCGGTTCTCACAGTCTGCTGTATCACCAGCGGCCTTGGCCTTCAGGTGACCTTATCAAATCACTCTGACACATGTTTTTTCTACGCGTTTTCAGATTAGCGGAATCAACACCTCAACTCCAAGAGAAGGTCATATGAACATGAAAAGGGACGAAATTTTTACAATCATGAAAGAAGAGAAATGATGATTTTCCCAAAATAATCAAACTCTATGCTCCCGTGTTTTTAGAAGCACTTGATGGTACTAAAATTATTTGTTTTTCCTAAGCTCACATCGCGTGACGGAATAAAACATTAATAATATCACCAATATCAATTTCTCTCTGCGTTGTTTTAAACCAACGAAAGGAAAGTATCCCCGCGGGAGAAGGGAAAGCATCACCGTAGGAGATAATTTCACATTTATTTACGTCTCCCTATGCCTGGTGGCTCTTAGGACGCCTTCTCTTGTTACACAGCGTAATGCCATCTATCTAATCAGGCCATTCAAGTAGTTTACACGCTGTTTTCCCCGTCTCACTTTCCCTCTTACTGGACTGTTAGTATCAGATTCTCCAAGACATCTTACGTCATTGCTTGTCCCAGGAACTTCGGGTGTCTGTTCCTAATGCTCACTATTAATTACCATTTCGTTTCCATCCCTTTCCAAATCCTCATCATTGCTCACATGCTACATCACTGATATCCGCTCCATCCTTTGGTATAAACACATTTTAGTTACTTCAAGTTCTTCCTTCATCTTCAAGGAGATTTTCCAGCATTCACTGCGATATTGGACAACTGACATCACATAGCAATTCAGTACTGTCTTCTATGTTTCTAGTAACGTTTTCCTGTCTCTTTATACTCTACTCAGCTTCTTGAATGCGTCTTTCGTCATGCCAATTCGCCTTTGAATCTCTGTGTCGCTTATTCTGTCGTCTGTTATGAACACTTCCCAGGTATGGGAATTTTTTGTACCCGCTTGATTTTAGTATCCCCTAGCTCTATTGAGTATTTTGGACTTCTCTTTTTGCTGATGACCATGCATTTGGTTTTCTTGCAATTTATTTGTAGTCCTTTTTTTCAGTGTTTTCAGCTATCTTCTGTACGGAGTCTTGTAGTTTTCTTTCGGTGACTGCTATCAGCATTGTATTATCTTATGTTTTTCAATTTGTAGCCTCTGCTAAATAATCCTGGTATAGCATCTCTTTGGTCTTCAGGAAAATCTCGCTTTACATGTTCAATACATCCTGTGAAAAGAGTCATCCTTGTCTTGCGCCCCTTTCTAACTTTGTATATTTGGTGAATTTTTACCTGTCCGTATGCAGGCGTTTTGCTGCCGGGAGAATTACTCGATTATACTTTCCCAAACATATCGAGGTTGCTGAGCATTTATATCCATTTCTTTTGCGTATTTTGCCGAACGCATCATATAATCTATAAAACATAGATACACGTCCTTCCTAATTTGCATTGTTCTTTAGGATAGTATCCTAATCATAAACATGGCGTACATTGTTTCAGTGTCTTTGACAAACCCGCATTGTTCTTGTCTATCTGTGGCCTGATACTGTTTCTTGCTTCATTCATCAGGATTCAGACGATTATTTTTTTTAATGTGGCTCTTTAAACTCATATTTCGCTAGATTTAGCTCTCATTTTCTCCTGGCTTCTAAAGCAGTACTATAAAAATCGATTTGCTTAACTCATCCGGTATTACACCACTGTTATAAATTTAATTTATTGTTTCTGTGATTTTCTCTACGCCGAGTTCTTCCAGGGCTATCAGCTACTATATTACAATGCCGTCTGGTCAAGTTGATTTGTTTCTAATCAGTTTGGCCATTACAGCTTTCAATTCGGGGTTTAGTATTTCTGGTCCGTCCTCATCTGTATTGTGTATTATCGGTTAGTCTCTCTTGTCGTGGAAAAGATGTTTTATTTTTATCGCTGGAGTACTTACTATTTATCCAATATGGTCGTTCCATTGTAGATTATTGTATATACTGTTGAGGAGCAGGTTTTTGTCCTGTCAGTCCTCTTATTTCTTTATGCATTTCTCTTTTCTTAGTCCTTCCCAATCTCCCTACTTATGCATATTTGTTTTTGAGCCATTCCTTTATTGAATGCTGTAAAACAGATCTTGTATCTGATAAATAAATTCTAAGACGTTTTGAAAATATTGTTGTCGAAAAACAAACTTGTGTAGTTTTTGTTCGTCAGAAGTACTATCTCCCAAACATTGTTATACAGCTGTTGTCTTTTCAAAAACTGTTTTTGAGTTTTATTGTTGTTGGCTGTGTTACATTTCGAATTATATACTGGAGAGATGAATTTTTGTGAATATTCTTTATAAATATATTAATTGTTTTACTAAGTGGGACTTTCTTACATAACTTTCAACATCAAGTAAAAACTATTCTTTCCCTACTAAGATTTAACGTTTTTGGAATTACTTCATGAGTTGATTTAGTCTTGTCATTAAATAGGTAGATATGGTGTAATAAATTGATTGGTGGTTTTGTTTAATTGATAAACCCGTGTGGGGATCTGGGTTATGATGGGACGGATAGGAAAACAGACTTGCATATTATTATATATGTATTTTCATTTGCAGACCCCGATTATTTTGTTGAATGTTGAGTTGTCCTGTTCTACTTTGTTGGTTACGATTAGTATATTAATTTTTAATTTAAGTCCGTTAGTAAGATTTATGTTGATTTTAAAAAATGTTATGATCGGCGTGTATTTTCTATAATTTCGAAACATAATCGGATTTATTTAAACGGAAAAAATATTGATTTTATTCAATTTTATATGGTTATATTTTCATCTGTGTTTTATATTGATTCGGTAATAAGCAGTACACGAATTTCTGGATGTGTTTTACACACACACACACACACACACACACACGGACTTTTGGAAAATATACTGGCTTTGTATGAATATGGGTCAGATCTCATTACAAATATCCTCTAGTGTGATGAAGCATTATTTCAATTTGGTTGTTTGTTAAACGGCTAAGCTGCCACTATAGGGCAGGAGATGTCCTCATGCAGAATCAGCCGAAATTAATGGTGTGACGTGGGAGGACTTAAGCTATGATAGTGGGTCATTTCATCCTTCACAATATTATGAATCGCGAAAGGTACCGTTCGCTGTTGCAAATGAAGACAGAACAATTGTCAGTTATTGAAAGAATGTTGAAGATTGGCTTTCCATGCAATTGACACACTTCCACATTTTATTTCCTTAATGGCGGAATGCACACTTGCATGTGCCGTCGTGGACCGTATGAGGGGCCAGACAAGAGTCGTGATTTATAACCATGTAACTTTTTTTTGTGTTTGGTTAATGGAGCTAGTTTGTTTGCAAAATTTTACTGGGGGATAAAAGAAACTATACCTTCCATCTCACGAGAGTTCCTGCTGAAATCAGTCGACTTCTTTCTTATAGGCTCTAGAAGCTGATCTTTTGCCAATATCGAATCTTAAATAAAGCCTCATGCTAAACTCATTCCGTTCGTGTCATCGATGTATGTATCTATGTATATTAGTCAAATGCATGGTAACTTAAAATTTATATTTGCTATTAATTTATATATTATGCTATTATTTTATATTGTTAATTGTTATTGATACAGAATTTTTTTATTACGATAAGGGTACTTTTTTTAAAAATTAAACAACTTTTAACTGTATCGATGGTATAATAATTTGTCTAGATTTATTTCTTCTAGAGTCAAATGTCTATTATGTATTTTTTCAGATTATATTAAAAGTAATATTTATTTTCAACATAGTATTGCTGTTAAATTTTCTTTTCAATAATATATTGCAGGAGCTTGCCTTTTTCAATAATACATTTGAAACATATAGCTTGTAATTTCTTTTAATAATATATTACTCCTATCTTCACAATAAATCATTATTTTTATGATTTCATAGTGTATTGACACCAATTTGGTGGTTTAATATTTTCTAATAGCTGTAATCTTAAAAGGTGCTACCTGTTCTGATCAAGGTAGACGAAGAAACATCAGCCAGTAAGTGTAAAAATCCATTTGTTGATCAAATACTCCTGCATTTATTAATTCATATGTTACAGCAAATATTATATTACCAGAATTAGTAAAACTGATATGATATTTACACTGATATATTTTTATTTTATTTTATGTCATTCTGTTGGCATAAACATAATCGTTTCAGCAACGTCTGATAATTCAATTTAATGAAAATCGTTTACCATTATTTTTTTCTACTTATTTTGCTCAAGAAAATAACCAATTTCCTGTTGAACATCCTGATGAATTAGAAAATTTAATTTTGAAATAACTTTACACTAAGTAAATAACTCAATAAGTCCTATAGGTAATCATATGACTAAGGCAATTTTCCGGCGCTACTCAAACTAATTGTTGGTCAAATTCTCATGAATATTTCAAATGTCAAAAAGATACTCAAAGACCGGCGAAGTAGGCACTCGACTCCCAGGACTTTTAGGAGATGTAAAAGCTGAAGTGTCCTTATCTCTAACAAATACATCAACAAAGTGGCGTTCTGTGTTGCTGCAAAGGAAAAAAATGAAGAAAGGTCTTTTGAAGGAGTGTATGTAAAGTGACATTGATGAGACGCTGTAGAAGCTCAGAAGCGCCCAAGCTGTAATCACTATAAAAGTGACACAGTGTTACAACAGACCAAGATAAAACACAGAATATCTATATTTCACATGATAAACAGGGATTTTCAAAGATAATTCTTACAATAGCCTCCACACTCCAGCCTCGTCTATTGAACAGGTGTAGAGGCTCATCCCTTGTTCCCTGTTTAGGACGTGGTTTCCAGTCTTCTCTTTTCTAATATATTCATTCTTACGTAGCCCCCTGCGCATCAGTGGCGTTACCGCCTTGCTCGAGGTGATATGATTTAAAAAGAAAATTATTATTATTATTCTTTAGTAAATTGGAATTAAATTGAAATGTTTTTTTTCACTTTATTGAAACCGATCATAATAAATAAACACTCAATGATTATTTTTGAATGTTTTCATTTAAGACGTCGTCTGAGTTAGCTTTCGATGTTTCCTGAAAGAGGAAAACTAAATATAATAAAATACGATGTCATATCTCGTGCTGTCATGTAATTATCTAAATACATTCTGCTATTCCATAAGATTAAAAATTTTACTACATTTTTGCCCGTAACATCATTGGCTTTTATTTGCACTCTATCGTTTTCAGTCAGTTTGAACACTTCACAAAGTAGCTCCCTGTACATTTTCTATAGAAAATCTCATAATACTACTTCACTTTGATACATCGAATGTCAAATGTATGCGTAGTACTATGAGCAGAGTAATACGTGTATATCTATCTATCTCTATATATATGTATATAATACAAAATCTAGAATATATATATGTGTGTGTGTGTGTGTTTGTACGTATTACTCTGCTCATTTACTTGACAGTCTTCACCATATAATTCCTATCAACATTTTATATGCATCTCGACATACCAGGCTACATACACAATTCCGTGAAATCCTCGGCGTAAACACAAGCCTATTTAAACACAAAATAATAAACAAAAACTAAAAATACTCGAAGCCAAATACATTAAACTGTTGAAACCTAACCTGTACAAAATTGACTACGAAATTTCCACACACATTCTCGAAAGGCTGTAATAGAAAACGAAGCGATTGTTTATCCCAATGGCCTTCCATACTTAATAATTCTCGCCCCCACTCTTGTGTGGTCATGTGAGACGCCACAAGCTGTAGTGTGATTTTCGCTTCCAGCATGCACGCATATGTTCGCCAATCCTCCACACGCAATAAAAGGACGCCTACTGCTATCAACGTCAGCGAACTGCCCGTTATAACCAACACTATTTTCATCTTTGATAATGGCTAATGTAAACCCCAAACTCAGAAACGATTAGATAAGAACATGTATCAGTAATGTGGTCTTCTTTCCTTTTTCAACGATAATGCTATAAAGCTTATCAAACGATATAAAAAGATTTACATAAAATAAATTGACAAAACTTTTCTATATTATTTAATGAAACATGCATCAATATATATATATATGTGTGTGTGTGTTTTTGTGCGTGTATTTGTGTTTGTATGTCCATGTATGCATATAACTATAATTTTACTTTTTTTCTTGTTCATCTCTGTTTCTTCCCCATATTCTTTGCTTTGTTTTAATATTTTCCTTTCAGATTTAGTGAATTATTATTATTATTATTATTATTATTATTATTATTATTATTATTATTATTATTATTTGTCACAGCTTATAATATGTGTAATTTAAAATTTGAGTCTTGAAATGTAATATCTCAGAGTTGTAATTCTATCCCCCTTCCTGTGAATCCCCGAGTTAACCCTTTATTTTCTGACCGATGTCTCTATAAATTATAGACGAATCAGAAATTATCCAAATAGAAACAGAAGTTCAGTCTTTGAAAAGCTCAAAAAATTCAAAGAAATTTTAATCTTATGTTTACGGGTAATGTAATCAACAGCTTTCGAACCACTAGTCTCTCTGTTAGACTAATTCCGAAATAAGAAGGCGGGGGATCAATGAGCTCTGCTTCTTCGCCATATTCTTCGCTTTGTTTTAATATTTTCCTTTCAGATTTAGTGAGTTGTTATTTGTCACAGTTTTTAACATATAATGTTTAATCTAATTTGATATTGCAGGTAGTGTCAACTTTAATTAAGGTGAATTATTTTTTTCAATTGGACTAGATAGACACTTCTATCGCTCGGTTACACTCCACCCACGTCCACTGACCAGGTGTAGATGCTCAACCCTTGCTCTCTGTTCAGGAAATGGTCTCCGGCTCTCTTTTTCTCGTCAGACTTCAGTAACGGTGCTTATGCGATTTTCCTGCGTTGTGCGTGCTCGCTGGCATCGTCTTTTCATTGTGAGGGTAGCGTGTTGGCAGTTCTCTGGATGCTGCTTCCAACTGGTAGTTCGGAGCCTTACCTCTTGCGTGGTGTCAAGAGAAGCCGCTCTGATCAACAGTTGCATAATATCGGGATTCTTGCAGTGCCATGACGCGCATGGAGAGGTGACCCTGCAAGTGCTTTTGGTGGGTAAGCCCGAGGCTAAACTTTGCTTCAGCCCGCACCAGTTCCCTTCCAGTGCATGTCACAGCTAATAACCCTTTGCATCCTCTACTCCAGGTCTCTCTAAACACAATATATCTCCGCTAAAAAAGCTAAACTAGGAAAATTAAAATCACCTAAGCCCCTTAACATTTCCTTTACTAACATCCGCGGTATCCGAACCAATTTCAGTAGTGTTGAATCTTTACTCCATCAAAAGTCCCCTGACATCCTAGCTCTGTGTGAGCCTAATCTCAACTCCTCTATACCCTTTTCTAACTTCTCTATCCCTGTCTGTCTTCCCCTCTTCAAAAAGGACTCCAATGTCCACATGCATGGGCTTGGTGTTTACGTCAGTGAACGCTTTCCTCTCGCCAGGACGATTTCTCTTGAACATTGTTCTTATATTTGTTTCCGTCTCTCTCTTCTAAGCTCATTTAGCTAGCTATTCTTTCTCTACTGCTCCCCATCATCTCCCGACTGCTCTGTTCTTAATAGCATCTACAAAATATCGAGAAGGTCATTTCCTCCCACTGGCTTGCCCATATTTTTGTGTTTGGCGACTTTAACGCCATCATGCTGAGTGACTGCATAACTTTGTCGCAGATCTTGCTAGTGTACACGCCATGAATTTTTCTATCATTCACTCCCTTACGCAGGTGGTGGAATTTCCCGGGCGTTTCTGTAATAAATAACGGACACCATCCTATTACTAGTGCTTTACCCCCACACGTGACTTTTGCAATGTCGAGCAACTCTGCCCTCTTGGAAACTCTAAACATGCATTAGTTTCCGTCAATATCTAATTCCACCTTCACCCCACCCAAGAACTTCACACTAGAAGAATACCTTACTGCGACCAAAGAGCCGATTGGGACGCATTCCGCTACCTCCTGAGTGATGTCTCTTGGAATAAAGTATTTAGCCTTCCTGTTTAAGACTGCACGGCTGAGATCTCCTCTTGGGTTAAGGCTGGCATTGATGCTTTCATCCCAGCCAGAAAGTTGAGACTTAAATCCTACTAATCCCTATCAGCTGCCATCACCCACCGAAATCACTTCATTCGGCTTTACCGGTGTCACGCGTCAGATCATAACAGGCGACTTTTTGCCTCGGCTCGCAATGAATAATAAAGCTAAGCTGATGTTTGTAGCCAGAATGAAGTAGTGTATAGTATCCCGCTAGTTCGGCACCAAAGACTACTTGAATCTCTGTAAAAGCGTGCTGAAAAACAGAAAGCCTTCAATCCCCCATCTAATCAACGAATTTGAGGTCCTCAACTCTTCAACAGTCAAGACTGAGTGCTTCGCTGGCAGATTCTCCATTAACTCGATAGTGGACTCATCTGAAGTATCTGTCCCCGACTTCCCTCTCCGAACCCAGGCCCAACTGACTGACACTAATTACTCCCTCAGTTGTCTCCTAAATAATTTCTAAGCTTGAACCCCCATAAGGCGAGCGGTGGTGACGAGATATCCGTCATTGTCTTAAAGAAATGCGCCCCTGAACTCTCTTCTGTTCTCTCTAAACTCTATAACTTCTGCCTTCCTGCTTCCTGCTTTCCTTCCTGCTGAAAATCCTCCTCCGTGGTTGCTATATATAAAACATTGGAGAACACTCAGACTCCGCTATCAGCCTCCTACCGACCTTTGGCAAATTGTTCGAAGCCATCATCAACGCCGAGGTGGTACAACATCTCACAGCCCATAGATTGTTCTTTGACAATCGGTATGACTTCCGCTTCACCAGGTCTTTTGCTGATATGCTCAGGTCCATCACTGAGTACATAGACCCTCGACAGAAACGGCGAAGCATGAACTGTGGCCCTTGACATCTGCCAAAGCGTTTGACAGAATCTGGCATGCTAGCCTTTTATGCAAGCTGCAGAGCTATAGTATAACTAGAAAATTGTTTGACCTAATCCAGTCCTTTCTTTTAAACCGTACAATGAGGGTGTTATTGAACGGACAAGACTCCCAATACTATCACATGAATGCGGGCGTCCTTCTAGCTCCAACACTTTTCCTAATCTATATTAACGATCTCCCTGATGTAATAATATTCCAAATGAGCATATATGCTGACGACACTACGGTTTACTCTCGTCTTGATCAAATATCTACCAAGGCTGAAAAAGTAAACCTCCCTGCCGAGCTTGAAAATGACTTCCAATCCGTGGTGGACTGGGGCAAGAAATGGCTAGTAAATTTGAATGCTTCCAAAACGAAGCTTCTATCTAATAACCACCAGAGATAATCGTTCCTCCCACCCATTAACATGGATCAGGCTTCTCTCCCTGAAAGCGAAACACTGCGCCTCCGCGGGTTAACTCTCACACCAGACTTCAAGTGGAATAACTATGTAGGACCAGGAGGTGTTTCCCGTCAAAAACAATCCTGCACATATTCAAGTTTACCATCCGCTCGTGCATTGAGTATTGCTGCCATATCTGGTTCCGGTGCCCCTGCTATCCACTTAGGTGTCCTCGACCAATCCAACAGAGAATTTTTAATGTGATCTATCCCGACTTGGCAGCTAGGATACAATCGCTTTCTCACCGACGCAGTGTGGCTTCCCTGTGTTTCTTCTACAAATACATTCTGCTCTGATGATCTTCGCTAACTGGTACCTTCTATATACGGATTTTCTCGAGCCACAAGATTAGCAATTATGTCTAACCCTTTTAATGTGAAACCAATAAATTGTATACGCAAATTCTACTCCACAGCTTCATTTCTCGCACTTCCCGCCTGTGGAATTCTCTTCCGCATACTTGCTTTCCTGACAGTTACAATCTCCAAGAATTTAAATGTAAAGTCAATAGTCATCTCCTGTCTCACTAACTTACATCCACTCTCTCATGCTTTTCTACATGCACCCCACTCTCATCAGTAATCTCTTCCCTCTCATACCCTCCCTTCCTGACACCCACTTCAACCTCTCATTCCTCTTAACATTCCTCCTATGTAAACCTCTGTATAACAGTGGCAGTAAAATGCCTTGCGACACGATTATAAAAAATATACATATGCGTATATTCCTGTGTGATTGTTCTTATGTTTATCTGTTTGTGTTCATGTCTATAGTTGTTTATATGTTGATCCATGTATGTGCTTATATACATACAAATACAAACACACACACACATATATGTATATATATTTTGTTTTTCTTTTAAATTTTATTGTAAAGTTAAAATATTTGTCGATTAATAATTGTTATTTCTTTTTTAAACAACTATTGACAATAATTCCCAAATACTTTTTTCATAATCTGTAGTTATGTTCCTAAGATTTGAAATAACTTGTGTTTTAATTAATCACCAGAGACTATGAAGCAATATTATCCTGATTGAGGGGATTTGTCTAGTTTGAACCTTTTAAAACACTTCAAATTGAAATCCACACAATTCCTACATAAAACACAAGTAGTTTCAAGAGAAATAGGTACTTTTTGTGATATTTTTACATATTCATGTAATCAATTACAAATAAATATTACACACACACACACACACACACACACACACACACACATATATATATATATATATATATATATTGTGTATACATATACATTAAGTATTTATAAATAAGTTTGTTAATGAAAAGAAAATTTTATTTTTTAAATAAATTCAAAATATTATTGTTTCTTGATATTTTACTTACTACGTTTGAAGCAGATCAAAGGAATTGTGTATTTTGAAAATTGATGGAATTGTATACTGATTTCATATTTTGCAGCAAAATTTACTTTTGTTGATTACTTCTTGAGATATATAAATATATATAAATATAAACTTCAATTCTGGTAGTCATAGGTTTTCCATGTGTGTTTAGATATTTTCTTTCTGTAGGCTCATATATTTCAATTTATAAGATATTTAACAATCATTTTCATAATCTAGTTACCATTCAATATAAATATAAATATTGATATAAATAATATCTAAAACGATAATATAGATGTGCCTTTTCAATATATGTTTTATATATTGACTTCAGTTGGGTGATTCAAGCAATGAATTGTAGAAAAACAGGTATAGAAATTTAAGTTTGTAGGAGTATTATAACATACGATAAAAAAAACAAACTATTATTGACATTCGAAATCGCATTTGAATAACAAAAGAGAAGATTAAAAAATATATATTGTACTAAGAAACAGGAAAATATCTGAAGAACCAATTGAAATGTCTTCCCCTTCTTTGTAATATACATATTTCTATACAGTCATAAGTGATGGAAAATTTACTCATAAATAAATAAAACCACTTGGGACAACAATGATGTGGTTTTACGGGGGGATGCTGCGTTTATTATAAACATAGAGTGTAAGCTACATATAACTTTTAAAGGAAGCGGGAATAAAAATGTCATTAATGAATACAATCAGAAAGAGACATCTAAAATTGCGAGGAAGAATAATGATGAAAAATTACATTTAAAATGTAACACTCTTGTAGACAAGAAGAACAGGGGGAATGCAGCGAGTACTCTACATATAGACCTTGTGTAAATAGATATCAAAATAAAGTGAAAAAATTATATAATAAATATATAAATATTGCGCAAAACTGATAGGAAATTGTTGAGAGTAATGATGAGTTAAAAATTAAAGGGATATTATTATATAAAAAAACGAGTCTTAACGAAGAATTCTAATGAATGCATTTGTTTTAAAACAATGAGTATTTATAGACTAGTGTAACTTTGTCATAAAAAAATACCAGCAATCTTCAGAAATGAGATGTAATAAAAAGTTAATGAGATGCAGTAAAACAAAACTTTTGAAAGTTCACATTCCCTATAGATAATATTTGAAATTAAAATCCGGAAATATATTTTTTATCGATATTTGAAGTCATATATTCTAGTAGCGAAATTAAAAGTGTGTACGAAATTGTTATGCCGAAAAATAATTATTTACGGTTTAAAGCAAAAAGATGAGGTTCGTAATGTCTATGAATCTTATTTGCTTTTCTCTACAAAGAAACAATGAAAAATGGTAAGAAAATAATTTCCCGTAGCTGATTTTGTTTTCTATCAAATTCTTAGAAAAATATATTATAGTTCTTTGAGTTAAAATAATGGTAATATTATTGTTCAATACCGCAGACCATCTTTTCTCCTTATGTGTTCCATAAATTACATCTGTATACTACTGATATTCGTAGTTTATTTATTTTAAGTATTAGTACAGATTGTAATATACAACTTGCTATCATTGACATAATTCTGACTGCCAAAATCATTTTTTGGTTCGGTTCGTTAAGAAAACCACGTTGTTCTTCCCATTTATTCGATCGAATTGTTCTTGAATATTTTCTTTTTAGAATATAATTTGTTAATCTTATTGTGATTTATGAAATTAATAATTTAATAAATTGGACATACTTTCGAAACTATTTCTCTTAGTATTATATTGAATATTGAATTATTTTTCTTTCCGCATTTTACTGCTGTCTCGTATTTTATTTATCACTTCGTTAAACTTGTCAATCTTGGAAAAACTAAATATAACTATAAAAAAGCATATTCTATTTTAATGAAATTTCATTCAATGATTCTAATTAAATTAATTTCAATATTTTCAGATGTATGATTTTACTAAAGATTAAAACTTAATAATAAATTTATAGTATCTTCAAAATTCTTTTGTATTAACCTGATAGCAGATATAATTAATTTCTCAAATATTCACGGAAATTCCGATTTCTATTGATTTAACTAAATCACTATCATTTGCAATTATACAATAATTCCTTGGATTAATGATGATTCATGTGTAGGGATAAGAAATTAAGAACTAAAAGCATTGTGATAAACACCAACTAAGAAAAATTCACAAGCAGTGCGAAAAGTTAATTCTGACTGAATGCTGATTGTATTAGAAACATCAAAATCTCATAGGACGTATTTTCACGTCTAGATGTGAAAAGCTTAGCTGGGATCATGAGAAGCTTAACTATTTAAAACACGACGCTAACCCGTGAAAAGTCAGACGACATGGGAGCGGTTAGCTGGGACCTCGTGGCAATGTAATGAAAGAAAATTCAAGAAGCCGACCTGAACTCAGAGCACGACACAGTTTCCTCCGCCCTCTTCTTCCGACGTCATTTTCATCATTTTCACACCACACCGCTAAAGAGAACAATACAACAACAAAATGGACGCGTGTTAAATACCACCCCTTTATTTGTTTGCCTTTTCTTTCTCTCAACCTGTCGCGACCCACAAAAAGTAGAAAGGAGCAAGCCCTATACATTCCATTACTACACCACCATTTCAACATCTGCGGATATTTTAAATGCTTAAATTACTACTACGAATATTTTCGAAATCTTTTGATACCTTAAACTTTTTATTGCACATTAAATTCTACAAATTATGTTATTCTTTCTTTTAATAAATTTCTATTTTAAAATGCAAAATTGTACATTTTATTCTTACACTATTCTACATAATTTCACATATTTCAACAAGCAGACAACCAACCTTCTGGTAACGATGAAAACTTTCTGATGATGATAAACTCTGCATAAAACTTTTAAGCTGTAGGGTGTTCATTTAAGTATGACACATGGCCGAATCAAAGAAACATCGCCCCACGGCTACAAATGGAGTCAATTGTTTAAGCCCCTGTAAGGATTGACTAGATATTTAATGAGCTGATCGAATGGCATTGATAACTGAACGATTTATTAGACAAGGAACCTTGATAAAATATATATATATTTAAAGAAGCACTAATTTATACGAAGATTAACAACTCTTGTTTTCTTTTTGCCAAGGCCTGTAAGGAAATGGGGAAAAATGACACTCCGCATAAATTCCTACATATATTTTGTTTTATTTATCATTTTATTTTTTACAGCCGGTCAATAAATTTACACATCGATCCATTTGTACACTTTCTTTAAGCATATTGCTTGATATTTCCTCTGCGTTCGTTCTCATGAATACAAGATATTTTCACATGTAATGTGACATATAGACAAAAAGAAACACAAAATCTAGGTAAATCTTTAGTATTTTTCTGATGTCCATAGTATAAGATTACAGTAAACAAAACATAGATCCGTATAGTAGGCTACCTTTCGCCACCAGTAGCTGTTACACCTAATATAATTTAACCTACAACTATAAAATAAAGCTGTTGTTACTAAAATTTGATTTGCTGATGTTTTTCGTTATAAAATCAAAAGAAACAAATTAATATTAAATATTTACTTGACTCATTATGAAAGTATTAATAATGATTTCGTTCTTTCGAATAATACGAATGAAAATAAATTAAATGTAATATATCTTATTGCGATTATACAGTTTAGTATTACATTTGTAAAGGCCTGGTGATGCTTGGTTAAAAAGCCTTGTGCCAAACACGTCCGAAGTCCCCACAATTTAAATATCGGAAGGCTAAAGGTTGATTGTTGAAATATGAAAGGATGAAATATTTCGTGTGTACATTAAAGCAAATATTTAATTACAGAATGACAAATATTTAAGAAGTAAAATAGAAGTGAAATTTTGATAATTGAACATTATAATATATTTGTGAGAAGAAAAATGTTAATTGACAAAATGCATGCAGTTTTGTAGTTAAAATTGTTCGTAGAGAATTGTAGGTATTAAAAATGTCCGCCGAAAGTTTAGAGTTCATGGTTGTGTAGTCGCTGAATGTAAAGTCTTTGTTCCTTCCTTTTTTAGTAAGTCGCGACAGGTTGGGAGAAAGAGAAGGCAAAACAAAGGAGTGGTACTTAACGCATTCATTTAGTCGTTACTGTTGTCCTCTGTAGCGGCGTGGTGTGAAAATGAAGAAAATGACGTTGGAATGAAACGTTGACGTGAGATACGTCCGGGTTGGCGTGGAGTGAAAAAAAAAAAGAAGAAAATTGGCAATGAGAGCAAGTCAGCTTGAAGTTTTTTTCTTTACATGGTGAGATGCGGTCAGCTACTGCTTCCATTTGATTTACTGGTTTTGACAGAATAACGTCGTGGTTTATATAGTTAAGCTTTTTATGATGCCGGCTTCAGCAGCCTTTACACATCTAGACGTGAACTACGCCTTATGGGAAATTGCTGCTTTTAATCCAATCAGGATTCAGAATTTCCTTTTCGTACTGATTTCGGAATTTTTCTTAGTTGGGTTTTTCAAAATATTTGAATACCTTTTTGCAGATGTGCAATTTTTATTTTGGGTTTTTCCCCAAATGTTGTAGCCGTTTGCAACCCGATTTTGAGGGTGTGCAGTTTATTTTGTGTGATTAATTGAATGATGGATTATATAGAACCTGTATCCGATATATTAAATGTTGTTATCTGACACCACAATGTTAATGAATTTTAATTAGAAACAGGAAGTGAATTTTGTCCTAAATGCTGTTATTTAACACAATTATGGGGAATAAGTTATTGGATTTAACACACCCATAACTCACTGATTCAAGTAACAAAAATGTGTCTAAGTTACTTGTTAGATAAATGTTGATCAGTGGATGCAAATTTTCTGTAATCATCTTGAATATTGCATTTAAACGCCTGATATATAATAGAATATTTCACTTCGATGTGAAACGAAGAAGTAAAATTAGATTTATTATATTTATAACTGTACTAAAGCATTATATTGTGAATTTTTGCTAGAATTTCTAAACTAGAATTTATTAGCTTACCACGATTCATGACGTTACCATACAAATTTACCTACCAGTGACAATTCATCACAGATTTTAATGTTAGCTGTTTATAATTCTTGTATTAGACGACTCCTGTTTTCTTGAATACTTGTAGAAACTTAACAATCGCCTCATAGGCGGAATTATATGTTATGTTCTGTGAGTGATGAATATTCCTCAATCATTTTCTTATGTTTTCCTATTTTTTTAAGACACGCCGGCTGCTCACTTGACCTGCTCATTGTTCGCTTAACTTTCGTTATTGCAGCTGCAGACGTTTCGTTTTATATAATTTATATGTCATGAAATCATCTTCAGCATGCATCGCATTATAAAATATGATATTTCGTAGTAGTTCAATAATCATTTTATATATAAAAATAATTTTGTATCTCTTATTACTTATTTGAATATCATTCGCTATTCTTTCACGAGTATAAATGGAAAGACCAGAATCACATCCGGGAGTGAATTCCCAAATGACCTTATTCGGAGCCCTAGGAAACGAAATACAAAGACGGAACAAGAAGACGGTCGCAATTAACATGTCCCTCGACAAAAGTCAAGACATCGTTATTATTATTGTTTCTACTTTCTCCTCATGTCCTTATTCTCACAATTTATCTGCCTTTTCTTATACTTAATACCGTGAGGGAACCCTTTCAGACTGAGCGAACACTTCAAAGAAACTACTATTATCTGTATTAAATGTTTCGTCGTGTTTTGCTTCACAACCCACTTAGCTTAATTTTTATAACTGTTTGACACTAACACAGTTCGGTGTAAACGTGTGAACGTTTAAACTTGCTCACGAATATTTACCTCGGCTATTATTGGTAATATTATAAGTGAAATTTTAATTTATTCATGAATGCTATAGAATTTCCAGTAATGCTTTATTCAGAAAAAAATTTTTTCCTGCAGTAAAACATCAATAGAGATATACTTACTTAACTGAACTTTGATATTAGAATAATCCTGAAACATCCACATGGTTGCTATATTTATCTACGCTTGGTTAGAAATTATCATATTATTCAAATTTTACATTAAATATCTAAATATGTGTGGTGAACAAAATAAAGTCTATATTTCAAAAAATGCAAATGCTAAGCATCGACTCATTGATATTTGTAGAAAAAATAATTTTCTCGAATTTACAAAATTTCTTAATACACACAATACTCGGAAATTTTCACACCACATTCCTGCCAATAGAACACTAAAGAGCATCTAAAAATTGATATAATCTTTAATTATCAAAAAACACATTAATTTTACAAACCCTTTATGCGAGCATAAATGGAAAGACCAGAATCACATCCTGGAGTTAATTCCCAAATGACCTATTCGGAGAGCTAGGAAACGAAATACAAAGACGGAACAAGAAGACGTTCGCAATTAACATGTCCCTTGACAAAAGTCAAGACATCGTTATTATTATTGTTTCTATATTTCTCCCCCATCTCCTTATTCTCACAATTTATCCATCTGCTTTTTCTGATACTTAATACCCTGAGGGAACCCTTTCAGACTGAGCGAATACTTCAAAGATACTCATACACAACATATAACACTATTTTGGTATGTAGAAATATATGATCATATAATTGCACGTAGAAAAATATAACATTATAATTGTATGTTAAAAGATATGATACTGTTATATTTACGACGGAGCAAAAGAAGTTATTACGACTGGCATTATTGATTATGCAGGTTATAGTTGCAATATGAGTGGAGTAAGAAAAGAATAAAAGGAAAAATATATTTTGGAGTTGGAGAGCAATAGGTCAGACGGTCTCCTCATATTGGCAGCTATTATATGATAAAGCGGAAACAAGTGACTAAGAAAAACACCTTGAAGGCTTGAGCTTTACGCCTGGTGGAAATGAAAAATGACGGTAGTCAATACAAGGTTTCGACGATTGTCGAAAACTTTTGATGAGGTCAAGTAAGGGTAAATCCACAATTTCAGTATTCGATGGGAACGGATTTAACTTGGAAATAAATACCTGAATCAGAAGAAGAAAACGAAAAGAAATGACGTCAAAAGAAATATTGATATTTCATTAGTTGAACCAAAGGAATAAAAACACCCCGCCTCATAATATGAGCTAGGAGTAATCTCATTAGTTAAAGATTTGATTTGCATGGACACCCCGTGTCCGTCATACCTTCCACAAGAGAATAAAAATTAGAGCTCAGAGGGCCAACTTCAGAAATGTTGCTGCACCGAGCGAAGGCAGACAAGACAAATTTGCCGCGGCTGTCACACAAACACACACAAATCAATCGTCGGCCCTTTCCGTAAAGCTTTGATGAAAAGCTCTAATAAGACATTTTGAATCGTCACATCTTGAAAACTCCAATTGGAGTTACCAAGCGAGAATTTGAATCAATGTTGAGAAGACAAATATTACTCTTATTTGAAAGTGTTCGCTCCCTTGTAAGGATAAGAAATAGACAACTGTTATATTCTATTTCTTGTGCTTTTTTTTTTTTGCATATAAAGACTTTTCCGGAAGTTATTCAGGCTTCATTGAATTGTTTATTTTGTTGATGCCGTTTTTCATTAACCCAATATGGTTCGACCTGGTAACGATACGGCTAGCAGGATTTTCCCGAGCCGAGAGCATCTTCATATCTGGTGCCGCATTGGCCAGAATAGACCCAAACTGACGGCTCATACATATTTACATACACACACAACTTACACATAAACTCACACTTGCAGGGATCAATACAAGCTACAAACACTTTAATGTTAGTTGTGCCAACCTTTCTGTTATTAGTAAAAACCTTAATAGTATATATATATATATATATATATATATATATATATATATATATATATATATATATATATATATAACTAGCAGTATAGCCCGGCGTTGCTCGGCTGTAATGAAAGCTTTAAAACTAATCCATGGTCCTGGAGCTTGTGGGGGATTTGGTATTTGCTGGGTTGTATGTGCTTCCGTGTTTTACGGGTCTGGCTCTCTAGATTATTTTCCCCACAAATACAACACTCTGTTTTACAATCGCGCAAAGTGAAAGGAATAAATCACAACGGACATTAAACAACAAACAATTTATTGTGTGAAAAATAAAATGGTACGTGTAAACAAATAAAATACATGATGCGAAAATTTCCTTTTGGGAAATAAAACTTGGCAAGAAGTAAATTAGTTCAAAGATTTGTATAAGTTTACATTAGAAGAGTCCGTAAATAAGTCTTTCCTACTTACATTTAGTTCATTTCAGGTGGCGACAGCGTGTCGCGTTGCTGAAAGAAAGTTCGTCGGTTTTTTCTTTTCAAGGTCCTCGGAGCTAGGTCATGAACTCTGGCGTGGAAGAAATGACTTGGCCGGACAAAGTATCGGTGGCATACGGACTTAATGGCTAGCTTGGTGACTGACCTTTTTTTTTCTGTGTGTATTATATACATTAATAGGGGATCAACCAATCTTCCTAACATTAGGGTGTGAAAACATTTATTGACCAATCAGATTTATTATTTTACTATTTTGTTTTGGGGCCTAAATATTTTTGTGTTAATTTACTTCCGATCCTTTTTTTCTAGAATGTTTTTATTCTAAGTTTTTAGCTGATTGGTTGAGAAATATAAAAATGTAATCTAAATTCTACTGCCGTTTTGATCCAATTTTTCTAGAATGTTTTATTGTGATTTCCTGTTGCTTATTTGAATAGAAAAAAATATGTATCCCATAAGCTCAGACTCTTTGGACGTTGGCACGAAAGACTAAAAAGCAATAGTTGTTTCCAGTTAAAGCAACTGAAAGGAAAATGAATGGATGTAAGTCAAATTTTCCATTTCCTGGTATCGATATCAAATAAGTTTTTTCGTCGTAAACTGAATTTTGAAGGCTAAGTAATTCCTCTGAGTAAATGGTATCATGGCTGAGACTAAGAACTAAAATTATACCTACTTAGAGCTAAACCTGGAGCAAAAACTAAAATAAAAGGGCTGAAAAACTGATTTTGATCAGACCCGGTATCTTGCCTTTTATATATATATATATATATATATATATATATATATATATTATCGATCTTCTGCACTATTGTAAGAACTGCAATCATGAAACTTCTGATTATCGTTTCTTGTGTCTTTGTCTACGAGTGTATCATATTTGATTAAAATTGGACCAGTCCATCTATAACCCGATTTTTTCGATTATCGATTCTCAATATTTATCGGGGTTACCTGTGTAAATTTTCCAAAAAAATTGGTTCAGCCGTTTCGGAGTGTATAGGTAACGGATATACACACACAAACACACACACAGACAAAGTTTCCATTTACAAATAAGTTTAGATAAAAACCTATGTAATTGTAGATACCCTTTTTTATTTTTCAACCGGAAAATCTGCGCGAACTCGGATGCGCACAACGATTTTTATTCATTTGACTTCTAGTTGTGAGAGAGCACACATCCTGTTCATCGCTTTTGTTCGGTCTGTATCACCACTTTTAAGCAGCGCTGGTACATGCACTTAACTTCATTCAAAAACAACATATACAGTAACCAAACATCCCTTTCCGCATATTTTGGAAATTAAAGGACTCACAACAGGAACCCAAATTAAAATGGAAAATTCTAGAAAAAATAGAACTAGCAAATCGCTTAAATACATCTGCCTTTTATGTTTTAGTGAAAACCTACACGTTCTAAAATACCCCACCAGTAGCGAAATATTAAACCGTAGAGATGTATTAGCAGTATTATGTAAACATCGCAAATATTTCTCGTTAAAATTTAAATAACCAAATTATAACTCATCTCCACAAAACTATCCCCACAAAATGCAATAAATACACATAATCAATCCTCTAAATAAAAAGAACAAATAAAGTAAAAATAAAAGAAAAGAAATCCCACACAATATTAATAGCAATTTCATCCACTTATAAATAGTAGTAATATAAAAACTATCGACACTGCCTTAAAAAACATATATCCCAATATAAAATTACCTAAAATAAACGAAAATGAAACCTGTCCAAAACTAAGCTACATTCTCCTAACTCAAAGCGGCATCTCTAGAACCACAAACGGACGACTAGATCATTCTAAAATTTCCAACTCACATTTATTTATATCGTTCTCATTAACAGCGGCGCCACTCCCATCACACTTAGATAACAGTAAAATAAACAAAAATGTCTACACTTCCTTAAAAAAAAACATAAATCCCAATATAAGAATTACCCAGATAAAATAAATAAGGAACCTTTCTTAGACTAAGCTACCTCTCCTAACCCAAAGATATGCCGACTAAATCAGAATAAGCTCACACCCCACATTTACTTAAACATCATATCAGCATAAATAAACCGTTTTCACCATTTAATTTTCATTTTTAATTATCACCCGATGATAAGCGCACATAGCAGTTTCGAAACGCGAAAATCTTTGTGTAGTGATACTATGAATTCATAAACCATTTTAACAACCATTACAATATATATATATATATATATATATATATATATATATATATATATATATAATTGATGTTTCTTTATACAATTTCATTTTCTTGTTTTTCACACCACTTATAGTGGGCTATCTAACTAACAAGGCCAAATTATATCAAACTAATATTTCTTAACATGCAATTCCTTATAACGGATAACCCTCTATATATTCTACCGACATGTTTTGTCTGTATTTCTGTGATGGGGTAATGTTTATAATTTATACTAGTTTTATTAGACGGTTTTCCTCATTGTCGTTGATATATTCCAGTCGTTTAAGCTATTGTATGCAGTAAATTGCTTCACGTGATCTTAATTTCAAACCGGACACATTATTTCATTTACCTAAGTATGTTGTTCTAATTCAAAGTACAATGCTTCTTCTAGATGTCTCATTAACAGTTCTCTCACTTTAGCTCAACTCTCTAATATTTGTTTACCTCTACACTAGGCAGGTACTGAACTAACAACTCTTTGGGACAAATCACTTGATTCAGCCAAAGTCTTATTCACTTGGCCAACGTGTCCTCATCTTTTAACAATCATTTTCTTTCCTAATTTTCTTAAATGTGAATTTACGAGTTCAAATAAGTAGATTTATTCTCACACTGTCAAAAGTATATTGCTATGAAACGTTTGGATGTTGACTTCACAACAATAGGACTCTTGCTGAGAAAAATAAAGACAATATTACTCGAATTATGATCATCTTTATATTTTATAAGTAAGGTATTTTCTATTGATACATAAACAAATTGAATAAAAGTCATCAATGATCAATATTTTCCACAAGGCATAATTAAATGAACAAATATTATCACTTCAATTACAGAAATGTTATAGTTTAAATGAATGGCATCTTTATTCGTTTATTAATTTGATGTAAACGAATTTATCAATCATTAAAAGCCAGGAATGATAAAATAAAAAGATATTAATGGTCACTGTATCGTAAATGACATATCGAATTATTTGAAAAATACTTTCCTAGGAGAAAACATTTTAGGAGGACAAGCAGAATTTCAATATTCATTTCAAGAATAATTATACTGTAGCTATCGGTTAAATTCGCCTACAATCATATTATATATATATATATATATATATATATATATATATATATATATAGATGTGTGTGTGTGTGTGATAAAAACTAGTAAAACGTAAAATCGTATTCATGAAATAATATTATAAATACATGCTATTTGCGTAAAATAATTTTGAAATAATGACTGTTATATAAGTAGTTAGTTTTTTTTATATAATTGCGGTGATATGAAATAGAAACAGCCGATGCTGGTTTTGAATTAGAAATACTTTAATATAATAAGAAATAAACAAGGCAATAATGTCTGTTCTGTAGACATCGATGCTTTCTTGGGTAAATTCCAGTGCGGTCTGAAGTCAAGTGCAAGAAAGTGTCATCAAGCAAAACCTTTTTGTTTAAACACAGGGTTAGACTGTGGACTATTGGTATGATCGTTTATATTTTTGGATGAGCATCTTTGTTCGGGAATTAATCGTCAAATGTAGATTTTTACTCTCGTAGAACATTTTCTGAATTGCCACGAATGCATTTATTCATTAAAACTATCGATTTGAGAAAGCAAAACAGCACTCCAGCCGGCATATGCATAATCAGCTCGAAATTACCATGACTCCATTTGTTTCGATGTGTCAATTAAGTTACAATTAACCAGCAATGTGACAATAATATCGCTTGTCTCTCACTGCATTTCAAGTTACCGGCATAATAAGACATTTGTCTACAATTATATTTTGAATGAATTACTAGCGACATAAATTATCTCCCTTTAGTGTTCAATGATAACAGACTCAGTTCATTCGTTGACTGTATTTGTTCGTGCGACGTAAAGTTATAAGCAGCATCAGTTTGTGCAGATCTATAATTAAGTTGTAATGTTTTTCAAGCTCTCCGATTTTAAGTTATGATATTTCTGGAATGAACGATGAAAAGAATATTGAAATATGCAATGATGCAATGATGTTCTTCACGTTCTGTTTCCAATCATGTAACAGGAAGGTGACGTGGTTCTTGTTTCACAACAGAATAGTGCCTACAAAATTGACACCCGTAATGCTCAACATGGTGTGCAAAATGTTCAACAATTCTCTTTGGTTAGCTTGATGATATGCTTGTCACACAATCAAATCAATGTGGGACAATATGAGACGATTCTAATTCTGACAGGGGAAATTTAGTATATCCTGTAGTTCTTAAATAAAACTGACCATTTTTTTTCATTACGTATTCAAAAGTTTAATAGTTTTCTTATGTTTTCTTATTTTCCTTAAAAACCCGTTAATTATCTCACGTGTGCCCTTAAAATTTACTCCCTTAAATATATCTGGATTTATATATATATTATTTTCTGTATCTTCGTACATGCTTTAATTTTTCATTATAATTTTGAGCCAAGCGCGGCAATAAAGACCTTAAAGTTAAAGGGTTAACTGAGTGTACGATGCCAGAATTGTGTTATCATAATGAGAAGTGTGAAACTTATCCGAGAACATATTTACATCTATAAATATACGCATTTGAACTGGTGTTTCGGAGGGCGAACAAGCATTTGTACTGTTTTATTTCTGGTGACTGGAATACCACAAAGGGTTTGCATTCTTTTTTTATATCAAAGTCGTTTTCGATTAAACAAATTTTAAATTAACAAATTTAATTACATCACTTTTTTCACTTTTCAAACATGGTCATGGAATAAATTTATTATTTAAGATTTGGAGAATCGTGATATATCATTCGTGTGAAACATTGCTATGTTTGCGTAGAACAGCGGTAGCCTGAGTTTGCAACTCTGAACGAGGCTTATAAACTGAGAGGAATCTCTTCAAAATCATTAAGCCAATGACCACTGTTTCAATATTGATTCGTAAAGTGAGTTTACCCTATATAGTTTTAGATACGTATATATCATTAGAGAGAAAATTCTAGAAGCTTTGGCCTTTTAAATATTAAGAGTGAAAAGTTAATTTTATGAAGCAGTTTTAAAAGGAAAAGCTGTAGGTATGTTCTCTGCATAGAATATTTGTCTGATTTTGTATGTGTCCATGTATATGAAGAATGGAAATAAGCTCTACAGTATAACATACTTCTACACAAATAAGAAAAGTATATAAACACCCGATTAGAAAGGGTATAGTGACTCAGTTGCTACTCAATACGTTTGTGAATTATGCAGCCATGATTCCATAAAAGTTGAGATGAGATGTCACCTTAGGAGACAAGGGAAGTGAGTGAAGATTGAATAAAAATTATGCGGTCAAAAGGGGTAATTGATTTGTCTTGCATTATATCATTTTAGAACAGTGTTTTCATAACACGAGAGCAGTACAGACAAGAAAGCTGGGAAAAACAACTATCCTAAATGAAATAAGTTTTCAGGAAAGAAGGAAATCTCTTTTGTGGGTTTCTTGCTTAAAAATATGAATACAGAGGCCCAAGGTTTCAATCATTCAATATTTCCAAAAAATAAGATACTGCGTAAGATCTCATGATTGGGAGTTTGGTATGATCTTTTCTTTACATAAATCAAGATGACTTCTCATCTGTGTCTTTTAGGAATATCGATTTAAATGTTTAATCTCAATAAAAAACAACTGGCTAATGATATATATATATATGATAATATATATAAGAATATTTTATCTAACGGACCTTTACAGAGAAAGATATAGAAACATCACCAACAGAACGCAAGAGATAGATAGATAGATAGATAGATAGATAGATAGAGAGAGAGAGAGAGACAGAGAGAGAGAGACAGAGACAGAGACAGAGAAACAGAGAGACAGAGTGGGGAGAGAGATCACAAACAGAAATAGATAGATAGATAGATAGATAGATAGATAGATAGATAGATAGAGAAGATTCTTCAAAAGCGGTATTGTTCAGTGTTAAATTCAGGGTTTGTATGATTTTCCCTCCATG
This sequence comes from Ascarosepion bandense, assembly GCA_037127315.1. Classification (NCBI taxonomy): domain Eukaryota; kingdom Metazoa; phylum Mollusca; class Cephalopoda; order Sepiida; family Sepiidae; genus Ascarosepion; species Ascarosepion bandense. Next base: position 1,380,709 of record JBBBDQ010000253.1, read on the forward strand.
GAACACTGACGGTTTCATTGATTATTTTATTAGATTTATCCTATTTGATATTTTAATCATTTGATTCGTGATGTATATGTCAGTAATTAGAAATTTATTCTTCTTTGTGCATTGAATAAATAGCTGTGACTTAATAAACCCATCTTGAACACAACATTTGTAGATTCGTCATGTGCGTTTTCTGACTATCTCATTTTAGAAGTATTAAACAGTTAATACAAAATGCTATATCTTCACATTGCTGTACCGATTAAATATAGTTCCAAGGAAAACAACAAGAAAGTGTCTTCGTAGAATTCACCTGCTTTCAGAGTTAACATTTTAAGAAGGTGGAATATTAAGTATACCCTCCTTCCACTTCCCTTAATAGATTTGGTAAATTTTCTTTTTTAGGTCCCGAAGGCTTCCCCCCACTTCAAATTTATCCAAAATAGCATTATTTCTGTGCAAATGTATATGCTGAAATCAAATCAACAATTAGTTATTGAAGAAACCTACCTTTCTTTATCTGAACGTCCAAAAAAACAAAAAAAAAACGAACTACATCTCGTATTTTTCTCCCGTTACTCTCACAAAGTTATGTAATTAATTGGAGAATGACTTTCTGCGTAGACAACAAACTTGGATCGATTTACTTCCATTACTGAAAGTTGCACCTATTTACTTCCTGTAATGAATGTAATACGCGTAGAAATACAATATATCTATGTATGTACTTGTCACTCTTTGTTTATATATATATATATATATATATATATATATATATATATATATATGAATAATTTTTTCACTGAAAACTCATAACATAATGTAAAGCGATTATAAATAATTTAAATACCCAACTCTTTAGATCGTTAAGGAAAAATAAATTTAAATGATGTAATTTAATGAAAACATTAGAAAAACAGAAAATAAACGGCATAACACACACACATACACATACACTTGAAAGAGATGAGCAGTTGTTACGATGGATACCAGATCGAAATGAAAGAATCTGAAAGCCAGGTTCGAATTCCAGTCGATTTCAATATATACACTTACCAGAGAATACCTTCGTTGGCAATTAAATAACTGATAAATCATTTAATATTTATGAAGAAACTTGACAGTGTATTTCCTCACTTTAAATAGATGTGTAGTTGTTTCATGGATAACAGGTGGAAATGAAAATTATGAATGCCATGTTCGAATTCCACTCGATTTCGACACATGCACTTACAAGTCAATACTTTTTGTTAACTTATAAAACAATGTACCTTCTAACTATGGTTTAAATAGTGGGTGTTTTATATGGAAAATCAGTTTTTTTTCTAAATGGATGTTTAGTTTTTTATTCACCCGCATAAAATTATTATTCTTATAAATCAAATATATTTTTTGACTTTAATTAAGCCAACATGTTTTGATAATACTTAAAATAACGAATTCGATCAATTTCCCACTTACAATAACAAAAATGTTGTTTCTTGTCAGGAAAAGCTAAAGTAAACGAAATCGCATCATTGACGACCTTAAAAACATAAATGAAATTATACCCAGAACAGATATATAAGTATTTACGTAATTTGTCTGCAGATATATATTTTCTGATTCACTTGATTAATCACCTTATGTGTTCACCTACACTTATTTTTGGTACAAATTTAGAAATATGAACATAAGGCATGATATTTGAAGATCTTTTTTTTCGATCGTTTATCATTAATGACAAGGTTTATTACGTGTCAATACCCTCTGCAAATGCATCGCAATTTCTTAGCATCATATAGAATTTTGTGGAAAAAATCCTCTACCATACCGTATCTGATGCAACGTCTCCACCTCTATCGATACTAAAAGCAAAGCTGTATAAAGAAGTAGTTATTTATTTTCCGTGAGCAAATGCATTAATTTAATTAGTCCAAAATCTTATGGTGTGGCGAGATAACGTTAAACGCAGTGAGTGTCCTGACCGGACGTTAACAATAATATGACACTTTTCCCTACAGAGAATACATCATGATCGGTTGCTTATTGGTGTGCCTTCTTGAGGAGAAGGGTTGTCTTTTACGAAACAAGCCGAATCATTATTTTCGTTCAAGCCAGAAAAGTGTCGGCGAATGATAATATCGACGAACGATTTATAGGCACCACTGAACTAATACTATCGAGATTTAGTGAGGAGACATTGCTAAAACGACGTTTAGCTATTTCTTATCTTCAATTCTGGAAATTTTTGTTGAATAAAACAAAGCCTTGATGTATTGTTACTATCCTCTCCTTTAATATGTTAAATAAAGCTTGTAAAAAAATCTTAACGAGAGTAGAGATAAGATTTTGCAAGTAATTTAAGACCATGTTTAAGTGTGTAAATATAGGAACAGAAGGAAGAAATAAGGGAAAAGAAAAACGAAGAGGCAGACCATTGAAGCAACAGAAAAAAGTTAACCATAGTCGAAGTATATATATATATTCACACACACAGACAGGATAATTGAAAAGTAACTACGTATTTTATGTATGATCGTCTTGCCCGTGTAATTAATTTTTCAAGACGGGTTAATCCATCAGATATATAAAATAATTACCTTTTAATCGCACTCTACTTCTCTCTCTCTCTCTCTCTCTCTCTCTTTCTCTCTTTCACTCTATATATATATCGTTCATTCAGCAATGAATTAGAACACTTTCAGCTATTGGGCGTGTATAATGATAATATACACACTAAAATCTCTGCCTCCTACTGAGCGCTTTTAATCCAGAGGTAGAATCACCGACTGACGCCAATTCGGTCGGGTTTCAATCCTGGGTAAAAAAAGCAATCAGCTGTCTAACCGTACTTATGAGCTGCGAAACAGATCTGTCTGCGGATAACTCTCTCTCTCTCTCTCTCTATATATATATATATATATATATATATATATATACATATATATATTCTGACATTCATAATTGTTCGATCTGTGCCTAGGAAAACATAAATGTTAAATATCAATATATTAAAAGAAATCATCTCAGCATTCCTTAGGGATCGAATGTGTCATACTCATAAATTTTATATTTTATTATTCATTTTTTCGTTGTACTTACAGATTTTACATATGTGTTTTCTATGGATCGAAAAAATAAATATTCCGTTGTATTTTCATGTGTTTGATTAAATTTTTTACAACCTAGACACAATTTCACACAGATTAAACATTATCAGCCTATTAGTAATATATTTCAATTTACACAAACAATGCTCGGGTGAAAATAATTCATTTGATCTACCAGTACAGATCTTCAAAATTTGGGCCTGTCAGGCCTCATACGTTGAGTCAACTTACCCTCACTCTATTCGTAATCTATGTGTGAAAAACAGGCTCTAGCCAGAGAGCCTCTTCCCACAAAAGTTTTGCATTTCATAACGAACATAAAAGTGGACGCTACAAATGTAACCTCATCAGTTATATGGTCAATCCCTATTTTTTCAACTAATTCTCACACAGACACGCTTACAATATATATATTAACACATATGTTTGTGTCGCATTAGATTTAGTAGCCAAATATAAAAGTATGAAGTATGTCTTGAAATTTTGAATTCATTGTAAGATACGCTTTGGAATCAGTCTATCAACCTAGAAGGAGACTATGTTGATGGGTAAAGTGGAATATTGCCAAAAATTTGTTGTTTCATGAGTTAAACCTTGGATTAATTGAGTGATGATTTAATACATAGCATATTTTCAAATTCTTTTTTTATAATAATTTAACCTATAGCAAAGCAGAAATAACACTAGTAGGCAGGTGGTTACAAGGATTTTATACTGGAAAAAAAAAGGACTGAGACTAAAGCGGATTGAGGAAAAGTCACAAAGTGAAGAGGATTCAAGTTGACAGAAAATGGCGATTGACGTTGTATTTCATTTATCATGGAAGCAAATTATGGTATATTAGAAATACCTGTAATTTTCTCTAGTTTAGATTAATTATTCCTATTTTATTCATTTTTTCTCAACATCTCAGCCTTTGTAAATTTCCGTTTTTTCAGTGTTGTTTCAAATTTTAGAAGTTTGAAGTTTTTTCGAGAATAGCATGGGTTTGTTATTATATACCACATAAAATGTCTTTTCTTGTTGATTCTCAGACGAAATCCCTTCTGAAATACATGCTGGTTACCTGGCCTTTTAAGCGAACTGAGTGAACTTTACAATTACCATTCTTTTTGTCATTCTGCAATGAAATATTTTGTCATGGTAAACTTTTCCCCTTGGAGAACTATATTAGTAGTATGGTGACGTTTTTTGGGGGGTGTCTAAATTAGCCTCACAGAACGAAAAAATAACGAACCGATTTCGAATTCCGCTCAAGTTTGTTATATTCTTCTTTCATGCATAAACACTGAGGTAAATTATTAATAGAATTTTTCCCATCTAACTGTAGGTTAATTCTTATGGAATACGCTATTAATTTATAGTTGGAAACAGCCTATGAGAAAAATGACTACATTCTTATCCACAGGTAAAGGGAACACATCAGCGTGGAAAAATATGTTTATCTAAATGAAGGAAACCATGACAGAAAACCAAAACTCCCAAAGCCAAAAATAAAAATAAAAAATGTTTTAAGCCAACAAAGGAACGTGTGAAAAATTTATAAAAACCTCAACGATATTCAACTTGAGACAGTAAAGATAGCAGCGTCAAGTCGGTAACAGTTAGAATTAAACTATTTTAGGTTTATCAGAGGGTTGTGTACTGATATTCATAGTACTATCGAACGAGCTGATAAACCAATTTCATATTATATAATCCTCATCACTAACGTGAAATTGTGTCCATTATTATGTTTACCAGGCGTTTCCAGTGTTAAAATTGCCGTAGTTACATATCTTTTTATAGAATAAATGGATTACCCGAGAAGAAATTTCTTTCAAGTTGAAGTTGAAAAAGTTTTAAATAATCATTAACTAATTATTTTCGTTCCGTATGGAGCATTAGGCCACAAATGGTATGAATCAAGAAATATACTTTATTTTATTCTGCAATTTCCAACCAGGTCGGCCCTAACTCAGTTAAGACATACTTTGAAGCCTTCTTCCAGGTCCTGAAAAGTCAGCCTCTACATCCGGCTTTCATTCCAAAGAAGTCCACATTTGTGTTTTCCATTGCATCCGTAAAACATGAGCAATCATCTTTTCCCTGCGCACTGTGATTTTTTCTTGCAGGTAAATTTTACCACATCTCCTCATTACTTACTTGTTACTTATTTGGTCTCGACATGAGACCTCGAGAATAGTTTCTATTTTCGTTGGTAGAAGACATTTACCCTCTGACATATTTCCAGGTGTTTTCCACGTTTTAATGACATAGATGCCCTTGGTAAGACAACAAAATTATATTACCACAGATTATTACCCCAGCTGGAGGAAGTTTTATATCATATAGGTCACATATATTGGAAGAAACTTGCGGTGTTTTCAAATTCTTTTCTTTATATCATTTGTCGAGTTAAAGGTTTCTTAAGACTTGACTTCATAAAATAAGGTGAACTCACAAGAAGATTTAAGTTCGTGGCCATCCAACAAGACTGGTTGTTACTAACCTTCCCTAATAACCGTCAATATTATATAATTACATGCATAAATCTATGTAAAACAGAAAATGTTAAGTTTTCTTTTTAGAAATGTCGCAGTAGTCCATACGTGTTTCCAGTCTGTTGGTGTTTTGACAACATAAAACGAATAGGTGTGCATAGAAGAGAAATCTATAATCTATTGATGAAAATTGTAGTTTTCTTGGATTTGTCTCTGTTTAAGTAAATGGTAATATCTATTTTGATAAATTCATATAGTTTCATACATTAGCTCTATTTCGCATTATTTGATTATATGTAAAATTTCATTGTATCTTATGAAAGTATTATTCTTGATGATTTTGAAAGATTTACACAGTAATATATTGGTTATCAAAATCTATGTTATATTTTAAGTACTTTAATTTTTTTCTTTGCAAAAGTACTTATTTATATTAATATGCAATAAACCTAATAAATAACATTTGTAAATTGGTGTTTATGATAAATTACATCATTGATAAATAGCATGTAAAAAGTGATATTTATTCAGGTTTTGCCCTTTAGTAAATTTCCATTACGGAAATAATATTTTGTATATTGCTTTTGATGATATATCTCACAGTGAATTCTGTCTGTTAAGATGTTATATTTGATTTGTATTTACTTTTTCAAATGAAGATATGTGCGTATTTTTTCAAATTGATTCATTCGTTTATATTGCGTAATAAATGTGCTAAGTCCGCATTTGTATGGTGCAATAAATATATTCATACTTAAATTTAGAGAGGAAGATAATACTGTTCTGTTTCTTTCTAGTGAGAATATAAAATATATTTTATGCGAAAAAGCAATTGATTTAATTCATAACTCATATTTCTAGTGACAATTTCTGTGAAAATTATTCACACCCGTTTCTAGCCTCGATATGGATAACCAATATATATATATATATATATATATATATATATATATATATATATAGCTTGAAAATTTTAGAATACGCACTAAACTACTCATATTTCAGCCGTTAGGTAACATCAGGCACCGGTGTAGAAATTTGAATAGAACTTCTCCCAAAATAATCGTTTCACCATAAGAAAAATGTGCTCGAGCAGCTAGACTGGCAACAAAGTCCCACTTTTTGCTAGTTAAATCAACCAAATGCACACTTCTACTCTGGTAGCTTTGTCTCACGCACTTCCGGCCTAAATTTCGTCCGTATACTTGCTTCCATGAGATCAACCATCTCCATTAATTTAAATGCAATGTCAATTCACTTCTCTTCTCCACTTGATTGCTTCCTTCCTTCTTACTTTCCCGATCACCCCGTGCATAATTTTATTTTCCTTTCTCTATCTATTCTCGTAAATCTCTTTACGCTCATAGTCCTATCATTCTTTTAATATTTCACGGACACTCCCCTGCATCAGATTCGTCTTTCTCTTCGCTCTCTGCTGCTGCTCAAACTTTCAGTCTTCTCTTTTGTAGCTCCCAGCGTACCAGTGGCGGTACTGCCTTGTTTGGGGTGAAACGATTAAAAAAAAAATCCATAAATTATTGGAAGTTCTTTTCAAGAGAAGCACCGAAGTTTACTTTGTCAGCCTTGAAAGATTTCTAATGTGAAAACATGGTGCTGTCATCTGCATACATGCCAACTTGCGAACTCATTACCTCAGGTAAAATATTGATGAATATCAAGAAATGCCTTGGCCTAAGGAGAGAGCATTAAGGGACTTTCACGTTTGTATGATAGGATCTGAAATCATACCTGTTCAATACTACCTTCATTAATCAAATTTATAGTAACAACTGGATTAAATCTAACAAACGTCAACTTATACCATAGCTCTGTAGTTTGCACAGAAGGTCGTCATGCTAAACGTTTCGGGATATCCAGCGCCTCGAGATATACATGGATTCACCGTTCTTATTAAGAAACTGGTATATATATATTCGGCGATGGCATTTAGCACATTAGCGGTAGACCTGCTTATCAAAGTGTAGTTTGTGCGATGTGAGATAATGAGCCGTTTTAGCACTGATAATAGCCTCGAACACTTTGCCTAAAACGCGCTAAGTTGCTGACAGTGCGATAATAAGAGGGACCAGATGGTTACCCAGATTTATTAAAAACAGGAACTACATTCCAACAAGCAGGAAAACAGGAAGCAGCTAGGCAATATTTATAGAGTTTGGAGAGAACAGGAAATAGTTCAGGGGAATATTTCTCAAAGTCGATAACAAATATACCATAATTACGTCTTGACAAATTTAGAAATTATGTTAGAAACTAATTGACGGGATTATGTATACATCATTCAATTAAGCCTCAGTTCTCGGCGGGAAGTCGAGTGTGGGTAACCTATATCAGTCAAGAGTGTATTTGAAAGAAAATTCATGAGTACCTTGTCAGCTGTTTCTGAGATGACCACATTATGAAATAATTTGCAATTAAACATTTTCCGAACTATTTTTCATATCCTTGTCCCTGTACCGATGTTAAGGCTGTCACAGCCTTCAAGCTAATTAATCTCTGAAAAACACCAGGCGTACCTTGATTTGGTTGACACGTGATATTAGCTTATTGTTGTGTGGTTTGGGCCCGGTCATGTCGTGTTTAGTCACGATCCCCGCTATATTACCAAGGTCTGTATTATGATTAAAGTTGACTTGCTGACGTCACACTTAGTAGAGTTCTGTTTTATTTACTACACGGCGTCCGTTAGCGTTGACTTATTTTAAGAACCAAACATGCCTTCCCTTTGCGTTGTACCAAATTGCAAAGGGATTTATAAAAATGGACCGAAAGATTATTGTCTTTCGTTTCCAAAAAATAAACATTTATTTGATAAATTGAAACATGCCATTAAAAGGGAGAAATTTACCCCAAGTTTATTTAGTAAAGTGAGTAGTTAAAATTTTAATCACCATTATTTTAACAGGCACTAAAATCCAAATTTTAAAAAAAATTAGTTTTGACGTAGCACAAGAAAGAAAGAATTTTCTTTATATCTTTTAAATTAATGCAACGAAATAAGATCTTATTTTTATTTCCTTTAATAAAATTGAAATGAAAATTAATTTTCTTTAAAAAATATCTGAATAAAAAAATAAAATTTAAATAGGGCTATTCGCTCGTAAGTTTTTTTTCGAATTGTTTTAAAACTTAAACTGAAACCGAAAAAAGTTGTTAAACTTATTTTCTAAAAATATTTGAATTAATTTTTTATTGATATTTTATTTAAGAAAATAGTGTTTTCTTTTCAATGAAATGAATGAAACGTTTAAAAACTTCTTAGAAAACGAAAGTAAAAACTTACCTTTTCTATACTTGCAACTTTATGAATAATTTTAAACATGAAAAATTATTCCTGAATTAATATTTTTTTGTTCTTTTTCTTGTATTAGCAAAAACTACAAAATTTATTTTCTAGTCAATTTTTAAAAAAAATTGTTTTATTTTTAAGGTTTTACATTTGAGAACTCTCTGAAATTATTTGTTAAGTCAAGTCAGTATTACCGAAAATTTAAACTTGAAAATGATGATTTAAAACTTGTTTAAACCTATTATTTCTGAATAGGTTTTGAATTTATTTGAAACATATAGGCCTAAATCACACCACACTTGGATCTTAAAACCTAATTTTTAAAATATCTAGCACAAAATGAACACTCTCAAAAAAATTATCCAAACATTTTTTCTATTTTTGATAATTTGAAATTTAATTATAGATATTAATCCATAGAAAAAATTTAGAAATATAAATTGGAAATAAAAAAATTAGAATTTTAACTTAAGAATAATTCGTTTATGGTTGGTTTAGGGTTTTTAATCCTTAAAAATTTAATTAGTAAGTAAGCATTAACCAAAAAAGTGTTTTGCAAAATGATAATTTTTTTATAAACAGTTTAACATCATAAATGAAATAGAAACATTAATTTTTATTTTTTCTATTTTTTACTATTAAAATAGATCCAAAATGTAATTGAATTACCAAATATCCTAGAATTTTTAAGTGTATTCTTTTTGAAAGTTAAAAATATCTTTTTATTTCATAAAATGGTGATCAATATAATATCTCTATCCGTTAATTATTTGAATGCGAAAAAAAAAAGAATGTAGTCTGTTTTAAAACGTAAACTGCCTTTTAATAATCAAAGTATTAATTTGAAGAATTTACAAGAGGTGAATTGGAATGAAATGACAGAAGAACAAAATTTAGATGTTTATAAATTTAACATAGCTGTAACTGATAATGATTTTCATCAGTGCAAAGAAGTCCTGTCTATTGTAATATATTTAACAGACTATTTATGCTGTGCCGTTTTTAAAAACATGAAATGTTATAGTTGTAAAAGTTTAGTATCTGGAAGAGATGATATGCTACCTGATAGAAACAGTTATTTTCAAGGGATTAATATAGGTTCTCTGTTATATCCCAATGATATAACAACAAATATAGTAGTATACAATTACATTGTTATTAATAAAGTTTAAAGAATCCTTCCTTTCTTCATTCAATGAATCAAAGAAAATTGTCTATGTACTTAACATTAGGTGTTTTGGCTAATGATGAACTTCTTTTTCATGTTGACTCATGTGGTGAAGGTCACAGCATTGAAACAATAGAAAGAAATGATTGTCTGGAGCGCTTCTAATTCATTATAAAAATAATTTTTGTAGCAAGGAAAATGATAATATTACTTGTAAAAAGTTAAGTAATAAAAGAAAACTTCAAACATTCAACTGAATTTTGAGACATAAAAAGACTTTTATAAGTTTGATTTTTAACAAGCAGTAACATATTTAGTTTGATTTAATTTGCTTGAATTTAAATTGTTGCATTTTTAATATTTTAATTAATAATCTTTGCTTATTTATTGTTGCTTCTTGTTTGTTCCTAAATTCTAATTGTTGCTTGATTGCTATATTTGAGTGATTCTGATTTAAAAATTCTTGCAATTAAAACAAAAGTGATTGTGATTTTTCATAATTAAATTAAAGATTAAAAATATGAAAATTTCAGCACTGATTGTTAAATTGTATTTAGGATTTAGACGAATAAACGAAAAATGTTATCTTTAAAACTGTTTTATTTACAAACACGACCGTCAGTCAGTAGTCAACAATGTTTATAATTTCCTATTAATTATTGTTTTTCTTAATTTTAATTAAAATTAATAAGACCAGTATAAATCAAAACAAGTGTCTTTCTATTTTTTCTTGTTACATTTTAAAAAGTTTTAAAATATTTATTTTAAAAAACGACTTCGTGATTATCAACGTTGACATGAAGCGAGAGATGGCTGCTATGCTGATTCATGGCTCACTCCTGTGACGTCAGATTTCATCGCTCATGTCTTGTTAATATAGCAGAGAGCGTGGTTTAGTCCATCCTTAGTGAATCAGTGTTTCGCTGTCTGCTCCAGAGATTAAACTAGTGACTTCCAAATAGCAGAACCACATGTATATTTTTCTACATCATGAAAACAAAATCTCATTTGCGAGTATTTTGAAACATTTATATTACATTTAAGATGGTTCTGACGTTTGGCGGGATCGTAACTTTTTAAATTATTTATGATTTCACTTTGGCCATTAATTGGAATTCATATCAAAGATGAAAGCAATAATAAAAAAGATAATATCAGTTGTAGAATCTAATTCATTTTAACCAGAGATTTGCTTGGTCTCCCTGGATTTAGAACAACGTACCTCACATTATAATATATATTTGTCTTGTCCTGAGACATGCAAACCATTATGGTCACAGAGCGATCATATATATGACATTCAGTGCACTGACGTCTCTAGGGCTCAAGTCCGTTCACCTTTATTTTGATAAAGTATAAATTAATAGATTTCAATTTTGTGTAGAGTTTAACGAAATTATTTTGTTTTGACAATTTTCCATCATTTCTCCCTCTCTCTCTCTCTCTCTCTCTCTCTCTTATGCTCCTTTCTTCGTCTACTCTACTCTCATAAGTATTCTCATCCGTCTCCTACCCTCTTCCTGACACCCTCTCTAAACTGTCACTCTTTCTCATAAATTACCTGCTATTTAACCCGCTGCTCAACAGTGGCAGTAAAATGCCTTGCTTGGGGTGTCACGATTATAATATATATGTTGTTTCACATGATGTTTATTCTATGATATTGTCTGAGCTCATTACAAAAACAAAGAGCAAATAATAAGATATCAAAATAGAAAAGATTCAACACAATTTTAATAAAATGTTAAGTTATAGCTCTTAATGAAGTTTGAAGAGACTTATTTCATCAATATACATATGAAAAGTATGCCGTATTTGTTTATATCCCATTCCAATAACATCAAAGGAAATTTAGACAAAAATTTTAAAACCACAATTCCAAAATATTAATATCTTGGAAGATTGAAATTAGAAAAAACGAAACGAAAAAAAAAACAAAAGAACCAATCACTCTAGATAAACTAAAAAAATTTAATTGGTAGATTTTCTAAAGATGAAATTCCAAATTATGTTTGGCCATCTATTTAATAATTCATAAAATTTTATTGATAATTAAAAATATTTAATTTTATGTTAGCTATTATCGTTTTCTAATTTTATGAAGAAATTTATTTTATTTGGGTTTAATTATCTAGATTAGAACTATAAATAAATGTATTTCAATAGCATTTTTTTCTATAATATATTCTGCAGCTTGAATTGAAATTGTAGTCGGATTCGCAACATGCAGGATAATCGCAGTCGGCATTTTAGTTCAGGATTATGCACAACTCTTTCTCTCTCTCTCTCTCTCTCTATCTATCTTTTTCTCGCTCACACACACATGTATCGATACACATACACTAACATACAGAGGAATGCGTTTATTATATACGTGAAAATAATATCAGGTTATATCCATGTTTTTGCGTTTATATATTTTCCGAAAAAGAAAAGTAGTAAAACTATGGATGTTGTTATTAGTTCTGCTAATGTGAACAATCCTATTACGCTCTCCCTAAAAATTAAAAAAAAATCTTTTTTTTATAGACTTCGCCAAATATTGCGTGAATCATTTAATAAAATTACAATTGTTCGCAAGTTAATTCATTTGTTTGCTTTTTTATGCATCCATCGGAAAATATTAGGGATTGAAAAATTTAAAACTAGTTTCGAATTTAAAAAATACATATTTGCATGGCAAAATAAGAAAATATTTTTTAATTTTAACTGAACTATCTCCATTTCCTAGACCTGAGAAATATTCATTCATTTTTTATGCTGTTTAATGCCAAGTATTCTTTTCTAAGTTTAAAAGTATTGGTAAATATTTTCTTAAGGTTTGCTATTCAGCTTTCGACCTTGCGCCGACGTACAATTCCACTGCTTATCCCGGAGACTGAACTTGAATTTTTGTCCTCTTTTAATTTCTGCCTTGTTGCTTATCATACATACAGAAATTATTACCTTATGCATCAAAACATATTACGACTAACTAGCTTCATCGCTTGACCTCTTGTAATGTAACTTTATACGAAACCATTCACTTTGAAAATCTTTATACGCCAACTGGATGAAAGGAATTTTCTATTTGCAGAAATAGAGATCCAATTTATAATATGTAGGCTTGTCTTAAATTGCCACCGTGTATAGAGAGAATTAACATAAGCATTGGGCCGCTTAACTGAGATAACCAACATCAGATGCTTGGCAACAAAATGAAGGGTAAAGAGTTACTATGGTGGCCTGAATATGTTTTCTATTTGCAAAGCGCCGCTGGTAGTTCAGCAAAAGTTTCCAAATGGCTTGAGATCAATAGACGCTTCTGGAAACATAACAGGGAAATGCTAACAAAGGAAGTGTTTCGTGAAATCAAAACCAGCCGTTTTTATATCTATTTCTTTTCAATGCGCTTTTTGTCCAAAAATATAGATTTCGAATTCTGGACGCAGCGTGTTTAGTATTTTGTTACTTATTTTTTTTTCATGTAGAGACAATTTTTACTTCGTAGACCGGGGCTTCACACTCAGACATGTTTACGCTTAGTTAAACTGCTTCCTTTTTGTTGAATGTTTTATGTATTAAAATAAGAAAGAATGCAGAAGGAAGGATAATCAATGAAGAATCGCTAAAGTTTAAATTATTATTATTATTATTATTATTATTATTGCTATTATCTATCGATAAAATTACATATTTCAAATAATAATATCATATAATAATTCTGCTTGTTCCTTAGTTAGTTACTTTGTTCGTTTCTCAGTTACTCTACTTACGCTCTATAAAAAGCTTTTCCTTCCCCTCTGACTTTTTAAACGCTACGCTCTTCAGCCTTTCTATCACATTTGCCAAACGGAATGGGAGTTAAGAGTGGGAGAGTATGAAGAGAAACTTTATAGCGTTAACATAGCAGCAGCAGCAGCTTAAGGTGAGTGTGTATGTGTGTACTGTACAATATACTGTAAATATAGGTTGGATTTTTTGTCATATCCCGTGATCCAATAACGAAATATCTGGCCTCTTTTACACCAATGGCCATTACTAAGTTTTCTATTTACAATGGACGCAGGAACATGTAAATAAGTTTAAATTTTTAAAAATTTTTTTAAAAATTTAATCCCTTCAAACATTTTCGAAATTTTGTCAGAAAGTTTAGTTTTGATTTGAGTTAGCGGCTAAAGAAAATTTACGACTCTTTTACAATGGAAAAGTAATGATTTCATTACCCACCTTTTTTAGGTAACAAATATTGAATTTGAAATTCTACCAAAAATCAAATCATTGTTGAATATTAATTAAACTATCAGTACTCATTTACGAATGAATGAAATTATGTTTGAAATTATTAATTTTTGAAAAATCTTGATAAAAATATTTTTTAACCTATGTTACCCACCGTCCACGTTACTCCATGAAATCTTAATAACTTTTATATTGGTGGCTAACTTTTGTTTTATTTGTTCCACACAGGACTCATTGGGGAATATAAATAATTTATTTTTTTGTTTAATTTTGCAAACATTATCCGAAAATTTTCGCCGAAGAGTAAAATAAAAAAATGCAATAGAACTCTGACATATTTTAATTTGATAAGCGTTTAATTGCTAGAATAAATAATAAATGTTAAGGACATTATAATCTGAAGTAAAACAAAATTCAATGAATTATAAAACATTTTATTAAACTTTGCAATTTTAGATAGGCAATATAATAATCAATTTTTAATTAAAAATTCTACCCTCAATCGATTCTTTGAACATTTTTTAATATATTTTTAAATATTATACATTATTAAATTATTTAATAATAATAATAAGAAGAATAATAAAAATAATAATAATAATAATCATGCAAGACAAACCTCTGCATGTTCAATATCCAGAACGTTCCAATAAATACAATGTTGATAAAGTTAATACTCATCGATGGTTACGTGCATCTGGATTAAAGTCTGAGACTGAAGGCTTTATTCTTGCAGCGCAATACCAAAGTGTTTTTCAATAAAATCTTGCAGGAAAATATTATACATAATAATATGGATCCAAAATGCAGGTTTTGTGATAAACACCAAGAAACAATAGACCATCTAATCTCAGGTTGTTCTGTACTTGCCCCAAATGAATATAAATATCGCTACGATAGCGTGGGGCATTATTTACATTGGACAATGTGCAAACACTATGGAAAATCTGTAAAAAACACTAGTATGAACATCACCCAGCACCGGTTACAGAAATAGAAGATGTCACCATTCTATGGGATTACACCATCTACACAGACAGAAAAACTGAAGCAAACAGGCCAGACATTATTGTTAAAAACCAGTAAGAGAAAACTTGTCTATTAATTGATATGGGTTGTTCAGCGGATTATAACATAGCAATCAAGGAATTTGAAAAACTGTCAAAATATAAAGACCTGGAAATTGAAATGGAAAAACATGTGGAAATTGAAAACAAGAGTGGTGGCAGTGATAGTAGGTGCACTTGGAATGATAAAAAATGGAACAAAACAACACATTGAATGAATCCCTGGAAACCCCAGCTTAAGAGATATACAAAACATTGTCTTATTAAGTACAGCCCACACACGAAAGAAAACTTTGTCTATGTAACTCGAGAGATGATAGGGAAGATAGAAAAAAAACATGAAATAGAGCCATAACAACACGCCACGACCTGACCTAGGTTTTCCCGCAGACTTGGTTGGTAGTGCGACCATAGCAGACATCGAAATATGATGAAAAATGATATAATAATAATAATAAAAATGAAAACAATTATTATAAAACTTTATTATTTTATTAATTTGTTTTATTTATTAAAACGTAACCATCATTTGTATTATGAAAAAGTAAATTTTTTCCAGGAATTCATAATTATCCGTCTGTGGAAAATTCACGGATTCCGCTAATTATACATTATTTATTTTTCCTTTGATTTCTGATGTATACACATTACTTTCTGGTCTCAACCAGATACCTAAGGTCAGATATGGCAGCATGATATTTTCCACTTAGCATTATTTTAAAAAAAATTAAATCACACACATTATATATAGATAAAGCTTTTTGTAACGTGTTGGCTGTATCTGTGATTACAATATGTTTTTATCGTTTTAAAGCTTGTGCTACCAGGGATCTTTCAATGTGTCTGTTGGAAACCTTTCAAATTATTATTGTTATTATTAATACTATCATTATTATCATTTGCGTACTTGTGATACGAGATGCTCTCAAATTTCACTCAGGGAAATGATGAAACAACAAGATTTGTTACGCACAAATGCAGAATAAACAGTGAAATATAATAAAAAATAACGGGAAATTGTGGTCATTGTATAGAGAAATATCTCACTAAATACCGCTACTAATCGACAGGGGTCTACATAAGAGAGTAAATGTTTAAGCAGGAGGAGAGTGAAGAAATAGACGGAAAATTTTACATGGGGTGTCAGAAAAAAGCAAGAGAAGGATGAGAACATAGGAGTGAAGGTAATTGCGAAGGAAAAGAAAAAAAGGAAAGAACTAGATGCACACGGTGGTGTAGAAAAGAGATGGAGTCCCACAGGCGGGAAGTGGGAGAAAAGAAACTGATGATCTAGTATTGTCAGCTGCATTTGATTGATTTAACTGTAAAAGTGTGCAACCTTTTTGCGAGTCTAGTTGCACGAGTAAATTCTTTTGGAGTGGTCTAAGTTCGTCGGAGCAGAAGCCGTGAAAATATTTCTAGAAGAGACAGAGGGAAACCACATCCCGCCGGTGAGAAAATGGTTGGAGTCGAGCTGCCAGGTCAGCATTAATCACATAAAAGATTTTCCTTTGGTGCCTTTCGAGAACACTAAGATTAACAGAAGGGGCGCATGATCAGATATGACAACAGTATTCTATGCACTGTCGGATGGTTGTTTTGTATAATGGCAAAATGGATTCAGGCGGAAAAAAATTTTCCGACATTGACAATATGAAATTTACAAGCTACTTCTTACTCCATAGCAGTAGAGGCCCTTCTCAAGATCAGTAGCGAAGTTATGTTTGTCCACATCGCCATTTTTTATGCTGATGTGGGAGTAAATGGTGGCGTCATCTGCGTAGATGGCTGCTTGGGATTTGACTATGTGTGGGAGATATTTTATGAAGATTAGAAAAAGCGTCGGGCCTAGGATAGAGCCCTGGGGGATAACAGATTTCGTGCGGTAAGATGTAGAGGTATGCTTGTTCAAGACGAAATTCATTATGCGGTTAAATAAGAAAGGTTGTGTCAGAACAAGCAAGCGTCCAATGGTACTATAACATAATATTTTCTGTCTGAGAACAATTTATGGGCAGTAATATGTTGAACTATTTCAGCATTGAAAATAGCGTTGACCACTATTTCCGAAAATCGGTAGGAGGCTGATAGCGCGATAATTGGTTGGGTCCGAGGGTTCCCCTGTGTTCTTAAATACAGTAACAACAGAGGGAGATTTCTAGCAGAAACGAAAACAAGAATCAGAAAGGTAGTAATTATAGAGTTTAGAGACGACAAAGGAGAGTCCAAGGGCACATTCTTTGTCTTATGAGGTTGAAGGATTGATATTTTCTTAGATACCAGAGACGGGGTAATGTAAACCTCTTTAAGTTGAGCCTCAGTTCTTAGGGAAGACGGGTGCGGGTACTGCAGACGATTCAAATGTGGAATGTGACGAGAATCCGAGTGCAAAGAACTCGTCTTTCTCCTCAAATGCCGTGAGGAACCCTAATTTATTGATTAAGGGTGTTATGAAAGATTTGCTGTTGTTCAGCAAACGTTTGCACAGACGCAAATCGTCTTTTGAGTCAAACCTGAGGGGAGGTATAAGCTGTCTCATTCTCTCAGCAAACAACAGCTTAGCGTTATTTAAGATCCTTTTAAACTCATTACGAGCAGAGGCAATTAAGCCCCTATTGAGGTCAGGCTTATGCCTGCAAAATAGCCGGAAGTAATGGTTCCTGCGTACAATGCCGGTCGAACAGGCAGGGGAGAACCAGGGGAAGGAATGAGGTTTGGGGCGGAATTTCCTGTTCGGTATGAAGGCATCAATATCAGGAAGATATTTCATAGGTTCAGTTCTCAACTGGGAGACTGAACACTTTCCCCAAGGGACATCGCATAGGAAATCGCGAAACGCATACTAGTCTGCTCTTTGGCAGCAGTAGGAGTTCCTGTTGGTCGGAGGCTCCTGGGTAGGAGTGAGAATAATGAGATATATTAATAGAAAAAATAGCATAATCGGAGTTAACGAGACAACAAAGGTGCAAGACTTGACAGGAATCAGCTAAAGAGTGAAGCAATGATCTAGTAGAGAAGCATGTCCTGAATGGACAATAAAAAAACCTCAATAAAAAAAACATTGCCACGAACCCCGCACGTTGTGAAATAATGGGATCTGAGGAGAGGAAGATAGCATATACATAAAGAGAAGCAAATATAGATGAAAATGAAATACCTTTAAAGAATTCAAGCCTAACAGAAATCTAGCGCCAGTACATGCTGGACATAGGCAAAAACATTTGAGAGGGGGAAGATAAATATTAAACTCACAGCCCACAAATGCAACGTCTAGTAAGGTACATTTCAGAGATTTAACGTTTGGCAAAAACCATAATCGGCACTCTAAAGATTCAGGAAACAGATGTTTGAATAACAATACATAAGCCTTTTTCTTCTGTTTCTTAATTCCTACCTATTATTTATTATTAATAGTTTAATACTTTATTAATATTGATAGTAATTAATTTTAATTTTATTCTAGTACTTAATTCGTAGATATTTGTTTATTTACAATTATGCGACATTTTTGGTATCGATTTCACTAGAAAATTATTTCATAACGATTGACAGTCCGATTTCATCATCTCAGATCAGGCTATGTTTTTCTAGTATCATCTATTTTTTCATGCCTGATTTTACCATGCTTTGTCATAATTATTTTGGCTTGTAAGACTGCGGGTCTTTTGAATCAGCTAAATTAAAGACTGTCATGACAAACAACATTCAATTAAAGTAATTTAAATGGGATTATGAAAGTAACTTTTAATACTGTTCAGACAATTGAACAAGTTTTCCCTGATTTTTTTATAAAAAATAATGTGCGTAATTCGAATTTTAGTTGGAAACCATGCATTCAAATACGTACAAATATCCTTGGG
This sequence comes from Ascarosepion bandense, assembly GCA_037127315.1. NCBI lineage: Eukaryota > Metazoa > Mollusca > Cephalopoda > Sepiida > Sepiidae > Ascarosepion > Ascarosepion bandense. The sequence continues at coordinate 1,399,895 of JBBBDQ010000253.1, forward strand.
AAATATATTAATCCGGCTCTTCCTTCCAGTTATGGGCTAAATAATACGACAGATTGGGTTCTATAGGGGACCTACTGCGGGTTACATCTTCTCCCCAGTCAGTCATGTCTCTTTCGAGACATGATCGCCAAAGCGTGTATCACGTATGGCACTTAACTGACTGAATGTTTCATTTGCAAAATTAACTGAGGAAAATGTCACTACAAATGTCGGTCATTGTTAGCCACTAGGTTTTCCGATTTCTTTGCAGCGGGAGTTAACGAATTTTTTCGCATCTTCATACGATATAAAAACCTTCTCAGCCAGACCAAGTGCCATCAATTGAAATAAGTGATAATCGGACAGGCAATGACTAAATACGGCGCATGAGGTAGAACTTCCTATTTAAGCGTTTAAAAGTAAGTTTTATCCGTTTTGTAACATGTGGCCAACATTTGTTATGTCGTAATAACATTGGTTTGTTTTTGCTCGTATAGCGGTCATTTCTCTTTAATGCTCGGCTCAAACACATCACCCATAAGCGATAGCAATCTTTTGTCATAGTTTTGTTCAGTTTGAGTAGCTCATAATATACTACACCTAGCTGATCCCACCAAATGCAGAGCAGAAGCTTCGAACAATAGATATCCTGCTTTGCCTCCGACGTTGATGCACAGTTAGACTTACTCCACGATCTTCTACATTTCAAATTATCTTAGTGTATTCCCTTTTTATCGGCGGTCACGATACGATACCAAATTCCTTATCCTTTTCTGCAGTTGAAGCAGCTGTTTAATACTGACAAGACAAGGCTTGACGTCACTCGTCTGTAAATCGTACGGCACCTAATGTTCTTGCTTTGAATCCATACCAAATTCTTTCAAAATTTTAAAAATGTTTTGTGATCAACTCTTAATAATTCGGCATGTTCAGCTTGCACCTGATAAAATGACGCCTCCAATTCTTTGTCTTTAAACTTTGCGGTGCATTTTTAATCATCAACATTAAAATCATTAATTTGAAGTGTGTAAACCAATTTCTGAATTTTGTTTCTGTCAGAGCATTGTCGACAAAAATGTCAACAAAAATTCAGCCTGACTCAGCTCTTTAATAGTTTAGTACATTTAAATTCACTGCAAATATACTTTCTTTGCCAATAATTCGAAATGAGTAATGATAAAGTTATGAAAATCAATGTTGTTTAGACTTCAGCGAAATTTAGATATATTACCATCTGAATAGATGTACGTTGTGGTGCATTGGATATCGGCTCGAGAAATCGAGGAGCCGAGTTCGAAATCCTGCTGAATTCATTGCTTTCACTTACGCGCAAATTCCCTTGAGAAAGGTATTAGTCCGTCTATTCCTTCCAGTTATAGGTTAAATATCAGGACAGATTGGGTTCTATAGGCTTGGTAGGCAACCAGTCTACTGCAGAAAGCAATGGCAACCTACTGCGGGATATTCTTCTGTCCAGTCAGTCATGTCTCTTTCGAGACAAGTTCGCCCAAGCGTGTATCACGTATGACACTTAAATGACTGACCATCCGAAACTATTCGCAAGCAGTTCCTAACTTAACAAATTGCAAAATTGACACACTTAATGCATGCTTCATTTTATTCAGCAGTTAATAAACAAGTAATTGATCAAATGCAAAGCATTTTCCTTCGAGAACTAGGTTCATAAAAAATATATATAATACAATAATGTATTAAAATTTTTAGTGTATTTTTTCAATTTGTGCAGCTAGAAAAATAAAATAACTCACTAGTCAGAAACAGACGTATAGAATTAACTGACAAAAGAAACAATAATGTGCCTTTTCTCTCCTAAGTGCCAAATGTATAAAAAGCTTTCTGTAATCAGTGACTAAAATGCCTTTGAGAGATTGAGTATATGAGTTTTGGAAAAAAACTACACTTCTTCTAAAAATGCTTACTACAGCTACACAGTCACAAAATAAGAAGTACCGAATGACAGAAAACGCTTTTCGCTGGGTTGTCAAAAAAATCATCTATTAAAGTACATATAAAATTGAAGTCCAATCGAGAATTGTGATATAAAGATGATGACATTCTACACTAACTCCCAAAGAGGAAATGTTTATGAAAGAAATACAAATCAGTAACTGACAGGGCGATAATTGTCATTGATTTCGAGAAACCAATTTTTCAGAAAAAACTAGTTAATTTAAAGACTTTAAATATTGCGACCGATATCATTAATAAGTGTTCCGGTTAATGAAAGTTGAATGTTTTCTCATAATATAACTGCTAGTATTACCATTACATTTTATATTCATTCTATAAACAGTTGCACAATTCATTTATTTGAGAGGCTTGAATGTTTTATTTTTCCCTATCTTCATACAAGCAAAATAGCTTTGTTGTTTCTCATCAACCTAAAGTTTTTTCTTTATTTTCTTGCTTCTAATGCACATGTTCTTGAGATAGTAATGCCTTTTCAATTTTCAAGAGATTTTAAAGAGAGCTTTTTTTTTCGCAACTATGTACACGTCATTTCCCCCTGCAATTCCCGTCTTTTTCAACATGAATTTTTTTATGGATTCGTGTTTCCTCCCAATTTTAGCTTGTTGCATCGAATTTCTAATCTAACACGTGTCGTTCTTTCAATTGCATCTGTCATGATTATTCTATTCTAATTTAATTAATTTTCGGTCACCACGTACTATTATCGCCTTATAACCAGTGTTCCATGCATATACATTGATTTTTTCGTAATTTCTTGTATGTTAAAAATATTTATGAGTATTAATTTGGTTGTTATTATTAGTTGAGGCTGTAGCACATAAAAATATGACTTCATGTACGAATATGCATGTCCTAGTATACCAAAGGTATATGTTTTGTGTATAATGTGAATGTAATTTAATGCTAAATGTACGTGATATGTTGTTGCCGTTTCGTCATTGCTTTCTGCTGCATAGACTTCGGTAAGCCTCCAGACATTACACGAGATGAGGAAATGAAGCAAATACATATCACCTCTTTGCTCAAACTCTAATTTACATATATATCATCATCTTATGATACTGGCATATTTAGAAGAAGATATTTTTCACTTTAGTTTTTAATAACTAAATCCTGTTTATTAGTTTTTACATGACTGTCTGTACGGATGGTCACATCCCATGTAATAGTGGCTACGAGAGATTTGACGTTAAGTTCAAGATGATGTTCATAGAATATTGCAGCATATGGTTCGTTATAATATTAGTCAAATAAAAGTTATTATTATTATTATTATTATTATTATTATTATTATTATTATTATTATTATTTTGTCATTTTTCATCATATTTCGATTTCTGCTATGGTTGCACTACGTACCAAGTCTGTGGGAAGAGATTCGGTAGGTCGTGGTGTGTTGTCATGGCTCCAGTTCATGTTTTTTCAATTTCCACTATCATCACTAACTTTAGATAGACAAAGTTCTCTTTGTATGTGTGGTGTTCTTAATAGGGAGATTTTTTTGTATATCTCTTAAGCTAGGTGTAATATAACAATCTGGCCCCACCCGAGGAAGGCTGATGCAAGCGAGGGCGTTTCCGGTCGTTGAAAGGAACGGATGTCGTTTGACCTTATTTCCGGCAGCAGCGGAAATAACTACAGAGGCAAACAGAACAGGTGTCTCTGAGAATTACGTGGGGGTGCGTGGGCGAGGCAAAACCGGAAGAAAAAGTCCCGGTTCTGGAAGATTATATAAAGACCTCGGCACACGGATTCGTCAGTAGTAGAGTAGCAGAGAACGGCCGGTGAAGAGAGACACAACAGATAGGACTGCACTCCCGTCAACCCATTAGAAGCGCGCTCTCTCAATTCTCTGTTCCCTATTCTACACGGTTCATCGTCATTAATAAAAATATCACTTTATATTTTTATATATATGCGTGTTTGTTGTTTGTCGATATATAACATAGGGTTTCCAGGGAGTCTTTCAATGTGTTGTTTTGTTCCATTTTTTATCATTCCAAGTGCCCCAAATATCTCTGGCACAACTCTTGTTTTCAATTTCCACATTTTTCTATTTCAATTTCCAGGTCTTTATATTTTGACAGTTTTTCAAATTCCTTGGTTGCTATGTTACAATCCGCCGGACAAGCCAAATAAATTAATAGTCAAATTTTATTTCTGGTTTTTAACAATTATGTATGGCATATTTGCTTCAAATTTTCTGTATGTATAGATAGTGTAATCCCATAGAAAGGTGACATCTTCTATTTCTGTAAACGCTGCTGGGTGATGTTCATACTAGTGTTTGTTTACAGATATTCCGTAGTGTTTGTAAATATGGCGCTACTCTATCCTGGAGATATCATGTTCATTTGGGACAAATATAGAACAGCCTGAGATTAGATGGTCTATTGTTTCTTGGTGTTTATCACAAAACATGCATGTTGGATCCATATTATTATGTATATTGGCCTGAAAGTTTCTAGGGAAAATATTTTGGTCTTGCGCTGCAAGAATAAAGCCTTCAATCTCAGACTTTAATACAGATGCACGTAACCATCGATGAGTATTAACTTTATCAACACTGGATCTATTGGCTCGTTATGGATATTGTCCATGCAGAGGTGTGTTTGCCATCGTTGTTTCATCTGTTCAAGAGCTTTATCTTTTTCATATTATTTACCGCAATATTTGGTTCTTCATTCTGTTTTGTTTTTCATTAGAATCAACTAACTGTAAATCTTGTTTATATATAGTGCCTTCTTTTATTATTGAATATATTTTCTTCATGTTGCCTTGCTAATTGTATCATCTAGTCCTTTGTTGTTTCTATGCATGTTAGTAATCCAAAACTTGTATCACAATTCTAGCTGAATAGGACCTCTTCCACATTCTTTATGGGGTATGTATAGACGGTCTACATCAGCCTTTAAATGATGCATCTTATGCTTAGAAAGAAGCTTTCTTGTTTTAGAATCCATTCGCCTAATACCGTTTAGAGTCCAGTTTAAGATGTTGATACTATATTGGACAACTGGGATTGCAAGATTATTAATGGCCATAATTCTGTTCTGAGAAATCAATTCAGTTTTTGATATTAGTCGTTGGCTTCTGTATTACCCTTTGCGCACTATTCCTTTCATTTTTTATGGTTATTTTTTTCACACTAATTTACACCTAGGTTTGTATAAGTTTCTTCTGTCTTCAACATTTTTATTGTTACAGCAGGGTCTAAGATAACTGAGGATGTTTCTTGTAGTGATCCACGTAAAACTGTAGCTTTAGCAGATTTATTCAAATGGAATTTCATTCCAATGTCTTGGCTGAAGCATTGTACAGTTTGCAGCTCATTATCATTCTTAGCATACAATTTTAAGTCATCCATGTAAAATAGATGACTTATTTACTTTTGGCCTATTTTATAACCACATTCTGTGTTATTGGGTTGACTGGTTAGTGCTATTAATGATATGCAGAATAGTAATGCAGACAAAGAATCACCTTGAAATATACCTCTTTTGATGTTTATTTCATCAGACTTATAGGTTCCATTTACATGATTGAGATAAAGAGTTGTTTTCTATATAGACATGCACTGTTTGATGAAATTGATGATGACGAGTGTTATCTTGTGTATACTAAAATCTTTAAAATCCAGGAATGTGGCATACTATCAGCGATAATCTATCCTGGCAGTACTAAGATTTTTCTTTGTACTGTAGCAGTTTTCCAGGATCATATTTTTAATAAGCACACTTCCGCAACAGCCACGTTTGCACCCTTTTTGTTCAAGCGGAAACATGTCATTTCTTTCTAAGTATAAATATGTCTGTTTTGTTAAAATAGATGCTAATAGCTTATATGTTGTCGGAAGTCATGTAATTGGTCTGTGGTTCTTCGGGTTGTTTGTGTCACTATTCTTTGGTAGAAGAAATGTAATACCTTTGGTCATCCATGCAGGAATTTTAGTGGGATCGTCAACAATTTCTTGAAGTTCTTTGGCTAGTTTTTATGTGCTGTATTTAAATAACATACCCAAATGCTAGGAATTGTATCTATACTTGGGAATTTCCAATTGTGTGCTTTTTTTAGTGCAAATTTAATATCCTCTTCTGTAATTCCATACCATGTCAGTTTTGGTTTATTTTTGATTCGTTCTATCTCTTGTGCAATCCAATCTAATTTTTTGTTATGTTCTTTACGGCAAGCCCATATTTTTCCCAGAACTGTGTGACTTCTTCCATTCTGGGGGGGGGGACTGTCAATTCAGTTCTTTTTTTACCTATTTTCCTGTAAAATTACTTTGCATCGGTTTGACAAATCTTGTTTTGTCTGTAGAATCTTGAGCTTTTCTCGTAGCGTTTTATTCTTTCAGTCTTCAGTTGTATTGTTTGCCTTATTGTTTCCTTAGTTGATAGGACTTCATTTTCATTTCTGATGTTGTATTTTCTTTCGACTCTTATGTTTTTCCTAGTTCTTACATTTATTCCTCTAGTCAGTTCATCGAGTACTGATAGTTCGCTTCTAAGTTGTTCAATTTATTTTTCTATTTTTCTTTTCCAAAATGGATCTTCATGTCTGCGAGACTGCCTTGTTTTTAATTTTATGTTCAATTTTTTTATTGCTGCTGCTACTGATGCATATATTGCTTCATTGAGATTTATATGAGTGTCTTCTTCATCCAAAATTAATTTGAGTGTTGTATTATATTGCTTAATAGTTCGGAGGTTATGCTTTGTTGGTTGTAATTTTGAGAGCTGTTCACATTCCTCCATTGCAATATTTTGTATTTGACTTATATGGTTCTTGATTTCTTCCTTGGCTCCTTGTATACTGTTTTAATATTCCTGTATATTATTATTATGTCATTTTTCATCATATTTCGATTTCTGCTTTGGTCCCACTACCAACCAAGTCTGCGGGGAGACCTAAGGCAGGTAGTGGCGTGTTGTTATGACTCCATTTCATGTTTTTCTATCTTCCCTATCATCCCCAGCATTACATAGATAACGTTTTCCTTAGTGTGTGGGCTGTACTTAATAAGACAATTTTTTGTATATCTCTTAAGCTGGGGTTTCCAGGGATTCTTTCAGTGTGTTGTTTTATTCCATTTTTGATCATTCCAAGTGCACCTACTATCACTGGTACAACTCTTGTTTTCAATTTCCACATTTTTTCTATTTCAATTTCCAGGTCTTTATATTTTGACAGTTTTTCACATTCCTTGATTGCTATGTTACAATCCGCTGGACAAGCCATATCAATTAATAGACAAGTTTTCTCCTTCTGGTTTTTAACAATAATGTCTGGCCTGTTTGCTTCAATTTTTCTGTCTGTGTAGATGGTGTAATTCCATAGAATGGTTACATCTTCTATTTCTGTAACCGGTGCTGGATGATGTTCATACCAGTGTTTGTTTACAGATTTTCCATAATGTTTGCACATTGTCCAATGTAAATATTGCCCAAATATATGGTGGCGATATTTATATTCATTTGGGGCAAGTACAGAACAACCTGAGATTAGGTGGTCTATTGTTTCTTGGTGTTTATCACAAAACCTGCATTTTGGATCCATATTATTATGCATAATATTTGCCTGAAAGTTTCTCGTGAAAAGACTTTGGTCTTGTGCTGCAAGTATAAATCCTTCAGTTTCAAACTTTAATCCAGACGCACGTAACCATCGATGAGTATTAACTTTGTCAACATTGGATTTATTGGCACGTACTGGATATTGGCCATGCAGAGGTTTGTCTTGCCAGCGCTGTTTCATCTTTTCAAGAGCTTTATCTTTGGCTTTCATTTTCATATTTTTTGCCGCAATAGTTGGTTCTTGGCTGCTGTTTTGCTTTTCTACAGAATCTACTAACTGTAAATCTTGTTTGTATTTACTGCCTTCTTTTATTATTGAATATTTTTTCTTTCTTTCTTCATGTTGTCTTACTAATTGTATCATCCAATCCTTTGTTGTTTCTATGTATGTTAGTAAGCCAATAGTTGTTGTCTTGTATGACAATTCCAGCTGAATAAGACCCCTGCCACCTTCTTTACGGGGTATGTATAGACGGTCTACATCAGCCTTTGGATGATGCATCTTATGCTTAGAAAGAAGCTTACTTGTTTTAGCATCCATTCGCCTGATGTCGTTTAGAGTCCAGTTTAAGATGTTGAAGCTATATTGGACAACTGGGATTGCAAGACTATTTATGGCCATAACTCTATTCTGTGAATTTAATTCAGTTTTTAATATCATTCGTAGCCTTCTATAGTACTCTTTACGCACTATTTCTTTCATTTCTTTATGGTGAATGTTTTCGCTCTCATTTACACCTAGGTATTTATAAGCTTCTTCTGGTTTCAATTCTTTTATTGTTACAGCAGGGTCTAGGCTAATTGAGGATGTTTCTTGTATTGATCCACGTAAAACTGTAGCTTTAGCACATTTATTCAAATTAAATTTCATTCCAATGTCTTCGCTGAAGCATTTTACAGTTTGCAGAAGACCTTCCAGCTCATTATCATTCTTAGCATATAACTTTAAGTCATCCATGTAAAATAGATGGCTTATTTTCTTTTGGCCTATTTTATAACCACATTCTGTCTTATTAAGTTGACTGGTTAGTGCTATTAATGATATGCAGAATAGTAAGGGAGATAAAGAATCACCTTGAAATATACCTCTTTTGATGTTTATTTCATCGGACTTATAGGTTCCATTTATATGATTAAGGTAAAGGGTTGTTTTCCATATAGACATGCACTGTTTGATGAAATTGATGATGACGGGCGATATCTTGTATATATTTAAAGTCTTTAAAATCTAGTCATGTGGCACACTATCGAATGCCTTTCGGTAGTCCATCCAGGCAGTACTAAAATTTTTCTTTGTATTGTAGCAGTTTTCCAGGATCATTTTGTTAATTAGCAATTGGTCTTTACAACCATAACAGCCACGTTTGCACCCTTTTTGTTCAAGCGGTATTATGTCATTTCTTTCTAAGAATAAATATGTTTGTTTTGTTAAAATAGATGTTAGTAGCTTATATGTTGTCGGAAGACATGTAATTGGCCTGTAGTTTTTCGGGTTGTTTGTTTCACCATTCTTGGGTAGAAGATTCATTAATATTGTTTATTTAGTTATTTCTATATTTTATGTCATTATGAATATTTAACCAGAACTGGCCTTGACAGAATAATACAGAAATATTCTGAACATGATAATTTGCAGCGCTATTAATTTATATATTGCTTGAAATATTTTAATTAAATAGATATAGATATATATATGCTGTCAAATATTTGCGAGTAGCCAAGCTACAATGTAGAACTGTGTATGTTCAAAGTTTAATTCCTATAGAATAGAGACTAAGTCGTAGAAAATCAAATGGAAATCCCATTAACTAAGATATCCACATTGTAGTCTAAGCTATGGACTCGAACAATATTTTCAGCGCAAACACACTGAAATGAATAATCATAACTGATTGCCGTTCAGTTTTGCTCAACGGCCTTTTGATATTCACTCATTTTGTATCAAGACAATCAAAGGAGAGAGAAGAGGAATAAGAAAATACTTATTGTCATAGTTATCATCAATGAAATATTACAGGCAAATATTATTAATATTATTATTTAATGTATATCGATTATCAATAGCGATGCAAAAACAAGAATCATTTTTAACGCGTCAACTACGACATTTTAGTAATGCTGCAGAGACTAAAACTGAATTTGCATAATGTTAATATTATGTCAGCTTCTTAAGTTTCCTAGGCAATCATGAATTTTTCTGATATAATTTTGTTTTTTACTGCCATCTACATTTAGAAGAAAGGTCATCATAAATCTTCAAATTCTTTTTTATTAACTTTTTATTCCGCTGCATTTATGGCAATGTAATAAAATGGTTGCAAGTCATTATTCGCACAGTTAAACAGGATTACAATTATGTTATTTAATCTTTAGTTGCGGAGAAAAAAATTGAATCCAGTGATCTTTCAAATCATTTATGAGAAAAGGAACATAAAATACTAGCCCAGATTAAGATGTCGCGCTGACTATTGCGTTTTACTTACGCGACCCACATAAACATTGTTTCATTAAATAGTTAACTGCAACATGTGAATGAAATAAGCTAGACGAAATGAGAAAGTGTATTATTATTTGAGATACAACTATTATTTGAGATAAAATTATTGCTCGATATTAAATTATTTTCTAACATTGTTCGTATATATATTTCGTACATAATTTTATTCATTTAAAACAACTTATCTATTATTGCGAATCCGTATGCAAATTTACATATTAGACATAAATAGATCATTTACCCATGCATTTGCAGGTTTTGTTTTCTGATAGATAATGTTGATTTCAGTAAAAAAAAATAAACGGGATAATTACAAGGTATATTCAATATTAATAAATTAATTTATAATAGTACAAATTATAATGCCTGATATGTAAAAAGAAAATAATCAAGAACGGTAGAAAACTTAAAAATTATGGAATTAGTAGATTCTTGAAAGTTTTGAGAAAATACATTTTAACCAGATTTCAGGTGGAGTAAATACAGGAAATAAAGAGTTGAACAAAAAATTGAAAGAAAATTAAAATGTTTTGAATCAAAGATGATTGATTAGAAAGGAAACATATATAATGGTATCATTTAAGAAAAGGGAAATAGATTATGAAACACATAAAAAGTGAATCATTCACAGAATAAAAAAATTCAACCAGAAATCAATGTAAACTAAAAGCAAAAATGACGAATCTAGTGAAAGAGTTTGCATGAAAACAGACAAATGAAAAATATATTAAATAAAAAAGTTACGTATAATATTAAAATGAAAAAAAAAAACAATTAGAGGCAAGAATATCATCTACAATAAAATAAATTTTGAAACGATGTATATGTGGACACATTGCCAACATTTTTGTTTTTTATCAAAAAATGTTTTTTTTCAGTAGAATCCAAGGATATATTGTCACCAAATTCAAGAAACAACCTTTAATTTCCAAGAGAAATAACAATAATATCTACAGAAATCTTAGGTTTAAGGCTCCAATTTACTCATGGAGATTTATCCCACAGTACTAGAGACTAGTGTAGTAAATGTTTGATTAGTAAATTTGGTAGCATAGAAATTCTGACTTCAATCTCTGGAGCGGCAGTGGAAAGAGGGTGACCAATGTTAATACTATGAATCATAGCGAGGTATTTCTCAAAATGGACAGTGAAATATATATATATATATATATATATATATATATATATATATATATAGTCAACCTCCCTGATTTTGGTAGATATCGCTTGCACTGTGTGGTTATCTCAGATTAACTAAAGCGGAACCGCGTATTATTACTTGACGAGGATAGTCCAAACATGCGAGAGATTGGTATATGACGAGAACTAGTTTTAAGGCCGCAACGGAACGGTGTAAATTTATATATATATATATATATATATATATATATATATATATATATATATATAATGAATAAATACAAAATTGCATATTCAGTCCACAGACAATTTTCAAAGCAGCATTTCGACATACATTCAAGCATCGTCCAAACTTATTGATATGTTTTGTCACTAAAATCAATTTGATAAATACGCATAAAATAATTCTGAATTCAGTATACCCTGCACATGTATTTTTCAACATATTAACTTTTCAGCTACCTTTCACGAGCAAAATATTATATTCTCCACTTCGAGAGAAATCTTGAAAACACTTAAAATTTAATACCAGCCATCAGAAAATAGGGTTACATAGTTACATATACGTGTGAGTGTGTTTGTATATATATATATATATATATATATATATATATATATATATATATATATATTCTTTCTTGAAAAATTCTTGGGATATTCTGCAAATCCATGGGAAATAGATATTTCACAGCTAAACAGCTGCTCTTCAGACCCAAAATTATACAACTGTTAATGTTTAAAGTCATCCAGAATATTGTCACATACAGATGCTCACGTGCCCATATTGAGAATAAACATTTGTAACGGCAATCTTAAAGATTTTCCTCGCTCATTCAAAAAACAAAAAAAGAAGAAATAATATAGACAAATTTCAAAAGGAAAAAGAGAAAGAAAAGGAGAACGAAAAGTATAAGGAGAAAAGAGGTTACGGTTAACGTGTTAGAGCGAGACATAGCGTCTATAGTCTGGATAATATATAATATTATAATATAATATACGTAAATGAAAGCGAAAGTATTAACCAGAATTGCAATTCGTCTGATATTTTTTTAACATGACATGCAAATTTTACATTTGTACCCTCATTTTGAAAAAAACACTGTATTTATACTTACGATTATAATATATTATTAACATTAGTCAGTTAAATTATTTAATGTTGCAAATGAAGATTTCCACGATGATTTAATATTTATTGACTTTAAAAGATAATCCATCATTATATTTTGAGCAATAATTCACCAAACATTTCAAATTGGAAAATCATGACATTTGTATAGTCAATATTTTTAATGTACTAAAAAACTAATTATGAATGGGATTAATCTTTGGATCTAATAACATTTAACCCTATTTCACAAAATGTTGATTTAGCGTCAGTTATACAAAAAAACATGTTGTAAATTAAAGTCAAATATTTGATTAACATTTAGTTTTTCATCATATTAAATTCTTTCTTAGCAAAAAATTAATTCAAAATATTTCAAAAAATATATGACATTATATTAAAATATATGTTTGAAAAACTATTCCTAAATAAGTATATTCTTTGAAATACGAAACGGCGTAAAAGAAATTGATCATAAAAATTACACACACATGCACACACATATATTAATGAACAGATATGTTGTCCTACGTTGATGGCATTGTAGGTTACTATATATATATATATATATATATATATATATATATGTGTGTGTGTGTGTGTGTGTGTGTGTGTGTGTGTCACTGTGTAATTTCAAATAAACATCTTTAGCCGACAAAATTTTTCAGGTGAAGGAAATGTAAAGAAAACGGTTTAACATGCTTCCAAATTAGATTGCCCGCTTTGAAAATACATTAGAAATTCTGTCTATCGAATAAATTACTCCTAGTTTATACAAAAAACATTAAGACATTTAGATGCTATTAACCGGTCAGGTAATCTATGACAGTCGGGCTTTGATAAATGAAGCAAATTTCAATATTAATGCCATATTTTACATTGAATGTACACCTAGAAGTGGACATAAAAAATTTCCCGAGTGATAACACGTCATGAAAGATAGTCATGCAAAATTAGTATTCTCAATATAGATTCAATTCACAATATATATATATATATATATATATAACGTCGAAGATTTGGTAAACTCTTATAGAGACCAACCCGAAAGAAGAACAATTATGATTTTTTTATTTAATCTAACAGTCTAATATAATCTGTAAAATTTTTTGGGATATTCTACAAATCCATGTATAATAGATATTTCGCAGTAAGCAGCCACAAATGGAACAAATGAACATATTCAACTTTGAAAAAGTGTTTACTTTTCATTTAATTGAATTTAATACCTAGCCTTTCTTCTCTTTCTTAATTATGATGACTATACGTAAATATTTTAGGCCACACTATGCTGTATTTCCACCCGTTCTCCTGCTTAACATATCGCAGTCGATGACCCTCTTCTTTTACAAAGCTTGGTTTCTCCTTACCGCAATAATCCAAAAATGAATATTCACGACCAAAGATAAAAATATAAACAAGCCAAATAAAAATCACTTAAGGCTCCTAACTACTCCTTCTCTAACAACTGTGGTATGCATACCAACTTTTGTAATGTGAAATATTTCTTTCATGAAAAGTCCCCAGACAACCCCACCCTCTGCGAAACCAAATCCAATCCTACAATCCCCTCCTCTGATTTAGTGATTCATGGTAACATTCCCCTATTTATGAAGATCTTCAATATCTATATATCCTTGGTGTTTACAAACATATCTTTCTGGCTCGTTAGATTTCTCTTGATTCTCCAAAACATTCTTACATGTTTATCCGTTTCTCTTTGCTAAACACAGCTACCCTTTCTTTTTGTACCGCTCCTCTTCCTCTCATCACTGTTCCTTGCTTGACAATATTTCAGATAATATAGATAAGGACATTTCCCATCAACTTTCCCCTAATATATTATGTTTGATTATTTCTCTCCTATCATGCCAAGTAACCGAAAAACTCCGTCACTGTCCTTGCTGACGTTTATACGCTTAACCATTCAATTACGCACTCTCTTACTCTAGAGGTAGATTTACGCACGATCATTCCCAATATCACTGAAGTATACACTTCCCTCCTTTATCTCCTCTTCATTTCTATCCCTGACGCATGACATTCCATGAAGCTCTGCCTTCTTGTCAACTCTGATCATCCTCTGGTTTCCGTTAACATTTCTTTCTACTTCCCCTCCCCTAAGAATCTCTTACTAGTACAATATCTTACTGCAATCAAAGAACGGACTGGGAGTCGTTCTGAGATTGGTTTTTATTTCACTTGGTTCAAATTAAATATTTTCCCTATTTATGATTGCACCCCTAAGGTTTCGTACTTAGTAAAAGCTGGCGTTGATGCTTTCATCCCCGCCTGGAAAATATCCACTTAAATCTCATTCATTCCGTTGATTTTCCTATGCTTACTAGGTCCTATTGCCCAAAGAAAACATGTTTCCCAGCTTTCCCGGAGTGACGCGTCTACATGCAATAGGTGGATTTTTTCTCTGCTCGTAATGAATGCAAGCAGAACCTAAATTTTTGTTATCTGTTTTTTGCTGAAATAATGAAGCAGCATTTAGCATTCTGCATTTTTGAATACAAAGTCCAATAGCAAATGTTTAAACAACACCAATCACTCGTTTCCCACTTTATTCAATAAATTCTATGCCTTCACAGACACAGAGAATATCGGCACAGTATTTTTTAAAAATTCACGTCGAATTTCTGTGACACCTCTAATTATGGCTCCATCAGCCTCTTACAGGTCTTTGGCAAACTGTTTTAGGCTATTATCAATACAGATGTGGTTCACTATTTTATATCACACAACCTATTATTTTACTAATAATATGGCCTCCGGTTCCTCAGATCTACCGCTGATATACTAATGATAATCACTAAATACATATACCAGTCTCTTCCTAAAAACTCTAAATTGGTGACTGGATGTCTAGAAAGTGTCTGACATTGGTTGGCTTGATGACCTTCTGCGTAAGCTACAGGTCTATTGTATAACTGGACGTTTGTTCGAATGCATCCAGTCATTTCTATCGAATCGCATAAAGAATGTTGGATTAAATGGACATGCTTGCTGACTCTACCATACGAATGTGATATCCCTTAAGGTTTTATCCTAATTCTTACGTTTTTCTTGATCTTCCGAAATAGGTAATTATGCAGGTGAAACCAAAATTTATAAAAGTGTCAATAAATTATCTGGTAGAGCTGAGAAATTAAACCTTACTGCTGTAGTTGAAAAGGGCCTCCAAACTGTCGTGGATTCAGGTAAGAAAATTTAATCCTTCCAAAACGAAGATACTGTCGTGTAACCACCATAGAAAAGCTTCCGAAATTTCCCTCAGTATGGATCTCGCTAGTCTCCTAGAAATAAATATATTGGGTTTTCTCAGCTTCATTCTCAAACGACTTCAAATGAAAGGACTACATCGAATGAATAGCTACGCCTATTCCAAGGAAATTTGGCTTACTGTGGCTGGCCAGAACATTTTATTGTCTGAACACATCTTACACGAATACAAATCTACCATTTGTTGTACATGAAATACTTCTGCTATAACTGGTTGTTGCTAATGCTATTCAACTTGGGTTCGAAAGAAAATACCAAGGAAGAAGTGTAATGAAATAGATTACGATTTGGTAGCATATCAGTCATTTTCACGCCAACAAATGAGATTTCCTCACTACTAAAATTTTCACGGCTTCACCCTTGGAGCCCTTAAAAACCCTGGTGCATCGTCTACACGAATCTATTCGTGCTACTTGATTAGCAACTAGATTCCACCCATTTACAGTCAAAACAGTCAAATATAACCACAAATTATATTCTTCAGTTTTTTCTTGCCCTTCCCGCCTGTGGAAGTATCTTCCGTATATTACATTCCTGATAGCTGCTACCTTCAGGAAACTAAGTGCAGCGTATTTTGCTATTATTTATCACCATGTTTTCTTTCTTTCTCTTATTTTACCTTATGTGCTTTGTTCTTCTTACATTTCAAGTAACCTTTGCGCTTCAGTAGCTCTATAGCTTTGCTTGGTGAAACAATGTATTTGTTTGTGTGTGTGTGTGTGAATTTAGGCAGCAAATTTTCGTTTAGACATGTCAAATTAAATACATTGCAAACATTGTTTCTACTTATTTAAAAATATCTTTCATAATTACGGATAATCTTTCAAGAATTATAATTGAAAGATTTAAAAAATGAGCTGTAAATTTGACAGTTAATTTTATTTTTAATTTCTCGATGTTCCCAAAATACTTTCAATCTTCATCCGAGATCATCTTCAGGGGTATGAGTTGTGGTAACAAATAACCGCAAAATGTTATGAAGAATTACTGTAAATATTCTTCTTGCTTCCCAAAAATGTTTGAGAAATTAGTTAACGTTCAATATATATATATATATATATATATATATATATATATATAATTGAAAGAGGAAAACTTTAGAATAGACTTCTCGACTTTTTCTTTCTTATTTTACATTTTTACTTCATGTTTATATAATTAACTATATAAAATTTATAGAAATAAATGTATACAGACTCAATGAATCGAACGATAAATTTTGATGGAAGCTTTACTCAGCCCACTTTTAAAATCCAACAATTTATTATCAGGTTACATTAGGTTATTGCAATTCGTAACATACTTCCGACTGAACTAACAAAACAATGAATCAAAAATCAGAATTATATGAAAATATTAAATTTTTTTTCTATATCTAATACGATAAATTTGGACATGCGTTTGAATGCATATTTTCTTTTCTAATGAAGCATTTTGAAAAAGTTTCTATTTTCAGCAAAGCTAAATTGCTTTTAAGCACAAGAAAAAGTAAGCTCTTCAGTTCCTGTCAATATTACTTTAAACTGAGCATGCAAATCTTCGAATAAGTGAATTATATTTGCAAGAGAAGGATTTAATTCTAAGATCAGATAAATATTTAAGAATATCTCTTTCAGTAGAGAATACCACGTAAACATTATTGTTTTTAATGGATTATTTGGATCAACTACTTATTCATGATCTTCTCGATCTATCTATCTATCTATCTATTTATCTATCTATTGATTTCTTGAGCATTTTTTTACTCACAGAAAACACACACACACACACACGCCGACACGCACACATTGACACACACATATCGATATATATATATATATATATATATATATATATATATATAAACTGAATAAAAACACATTTTATAATTTCTATGTTAACCATGTTTTGCTCAATAAATAATGTACAAGTATTATAACAAGTAGTTGAATGTTATTCGGCAGTGTTTTTTTTAACCATATTTAAATAATTGTATCTTAATTATTTGCTTCGAAATATTTGCAAACGCCTATCTATAAACATTTCAATAAATAATTTGCATTGAAATATATAAATGAGGGAAACAAAACAATATGTTTTGTTCTGATATGTTCAGTAACATATCAGAACAAAGCATATTGTTTTGTTTCCCTCATTTATATATGTTATCATAATGCCGAGAATAGAAAATTATTGCATGAATATTGGTGGAATATAAAACTTTTCCATAATTTTCGACTTTCATAGAGTATTCAGGCACTTCTTTCCAAAAAATTTTTAAAAAATTACGTTACATTCTAACATGAGGACATAACAACACAAAAAAATAACATCCTTGAATATGGCTTGTGAAGAGGCTAAAATCGCTTGGAAAATTTAAAAATTATGTAACATTTGTACATTGCTTATAACCAGGAAAAAAGAAAACAGGTAAAAATACTAGAACAAGATTATTAAAGTATGAATAAAACCTAATTGTCTGTCATTTTTAACAAAACATTTTTAAGTAGAAGATTGCTGCCTAAACACACACACACACACACACACACACACACACATATATATATATATATATATATATATATATATATTTGTGTTTAGGCAGCAATCTTCTACTTAAACATGTTTTGTAAGATAATATATATATATATATATATATATATATATATATATATATATATATTATCCTACGTCTATGACAGGCATCGAAGATTTATTGCGGGGTTGGGGAAGAAAGAAAGAAAGAAAGAAAGAAAGAAAGAAAGAAAGAAAGAAAGAAAGAAAGAAAAACAAATGAAGAAATAGGCAAATGTAAAGATGGGCCTATATTAATCTAAGATTTTAAGTAGGTATTTTTCGTATTACAGCATCTGTTCATTAAATCACATTTTTAGCAAATTTCGCTTTTTCATATAGTTTAAGACGACAAGTTTTTTAAAAGACATATATAACATTTATCACTTTTTCCAGTGTATTGTTTGGATTTGCCTACGTTTAACAAGATAATAATTGGGTTCTTACTGTTGATTTTTTAAAAATTTTCAATAATGTATTGATAAAGCATTACTTTTGCTGTATTTACTCTTGTTTAAAAACAACATGTGATTGTTAAATCTAATCTTCCACTTGTTAAAAGTAATTCAAAATAAATATTTAACATCATTATCATCCGAATGATTTTCAGCACTATAAACAATACTTTCTGACATACACTGCCGATTAAATGGCCAAGTTTTATATTTTCGGCTGTTGCAATTATTTTAGAAGGGTCATTTTGGTATTAGAAGGGTAACGTTTGTATTATGAGAGCCAAATTTATATTTGATATCAGCGCATTATTTTGTGAAATATATTAATCTATGGTTTGAATACAAATATAAATTACTTTGACATTGTTTTTGTTGAAGATGCTTTTTAGTGTTGGTGAATGACAGTAAGGTTAATGAATTAAGTTAAGGAACAGTTTACTACTGTTAGTTTGGACCTTACTACTTATGGATGAATTAAACAAAATAATATGTCTACATGATTTCTGCTTATTTCTGTCTACCTTAGTTTTAACGTATTTTTTTAAATTAATGTTTAGTCTACAATTTTTCTAAGCATTAATATATTTAATTTTAGAATTGTCAAAAATATCTTTATTGCTAGAGTTGGTCTAACGGAAATTGTATAGATTTGTGTAGGATATCGGTTTTTATCTGGGTGTGATTTCATTCTCTTTTGATGTATGCATGGTTGTGGGAATCATTAGTGTATGTTTTGTAGAGGCTATTGCTTAAGTCAAAGGCAACACTTAAGAAATTTGCGACTTTATCGTTAGTTAAGAGAGTAACATTATGATCATGGTCATTGGAAAATTTTATTAAATTCTTGCCGAGTTTATCCTTTTTTGTCGATTAGTATTGCGGATGATTATCAAGCCGTTATTTTGGTAAGTTCGGTGCTACATAACTCGAAAATGTTCCTAAGACTGCAGTGAAAAAATGCCCTACCATGTTGCAGGCCTTTACAGAATCATACACCCCCATGGAGATGTAGAAATATGGGTTGTTGTTCTAAGTACACAGACATTCATCGTAAAATAAAATAGATTTCTGGGCCTGTTTGAAGATGTTGATGTCTTGGTCGCTGATTGGACAGTAATTTTTATCAGAATTTAATGCTGTGTATAAATGTTTTTTTTCCAATATAGATGAGTAGAAGTCACAATTATCGAAGTGGATGAAAGTACATTAACATTTTATTTTTTTTATTTTTGTGAACCAATCAATTGCTTCGGTTGTATTCTTCTATTGGTTCATGCCTAAGGCATTCTTAATTAATGCCCTTTCTAGGATAATTTTGCTAATTCTAACTATGTGGTGTTTTGATGTGTTTAATAATCTATATTGTGGGTTGTTAATGAAATTGACTCTGTGGTCTTTGATTGTGTAAATTGCCTGTTGTTATTGTAAAATTGATCACCTATCATATTTCTTTTTGTTTCTTAGTTATTTTCTTTGCTTTACTGTTTATGTTGGTTTCCTAGTTACTAGACGCCTTTTTATAATTTTTATTGATTTCACGGAGAATGGCTGTGTGGTAAGACTCCGCCTTAATGAAATACCGAATAAGGCAGACTTGTCTAGTCCGATTTAATAATATATATATATATTCATGTCCATCTGCATTGTTTTTCGAAGCTCGTTAGTGGTATGACGGAATATCTTTCTTGCTGTCTTTCTTTCTTTATTTCTGTCTTTTTCCCGCAATATTACTTTTAACAGTTACGAATGAAATCTCTTTTATTTTTGCTTCTTACATTTTAATTTTTCTTAAATTTATTATATCTAGTTTTGTTTTTATTTAAAATTTTAAAATTTAATTTTCCCTATATTGTTATGTACATGTAATATTTGAATATTCCAGCTTTTAAGACTCATGATTGACACCCCTTTCATTTCTTCTCCAAACATTTTATTTGTTTTATTTTAATTTTAGATTTTACATTTACATTTTTATGCACGTGTAAACATAGAATATTTCAATTTTTAATGTTATTACTGAAAAAGCAGTGACTTACACTTATAGAAATTAATCCCCAAGAACATCGAGGGAACTTACATTCAAATCTATGAAACTGTGAGTTTGAAATATGCATCTGACGAGAGCGTAACGCAAGAAACACCGAATCGTGGCATAGTGGTAAGAAATTACGTAGGCTTTTAATATATATATATAAATATATAATACAGTTCAGTCTATACATTGGGCACTGCTTTATTAACACCTGAATATACATATGTACATCCAACTCTTATACATTTATTAATGTAAATCACAATATACACATATGTGTGTTAGATGCGTCTGTGTGTGTGTTTGTTTTTGTTTTTTTTTTATAATCATTTCACCTCGAGCAAGTCATTTCACTGCCACTATTGCGCAAGGGGTTACATAGAGGGGAATGTCGTGAGAAAGGATGGTTAGATATAGGAAATATCAGAAGGAGGGTGATAGACGGGTAATGATACTGAGAATGAGGGTTGGGTTGATGGCGAGAGTGTTGGGAGAATAGATGCGAATTAGTTCGATAAGAGGTGTCTACTGACCTTACATTTAAACTCATGGAGATTGTAGCTGTCGGGAAAGCAGATATGTGGGAGGGAATTCTACAGGCGTGAAGCGCGAGAAAAGAAGCTGTTGGGGTAGAAATTACGGTTACATCTTATCAGTTTTACTGTAACAGAGTGGGACCTAGTTGCTAATCTAGTATCTCGTGTAAATTCGTACCTAGGCGGCACCAATGATCTAAGTTCATCGAAGCAGAAAGCGTGAAAGTATTTATAGAAGAGGCACAGGAAGGCCACGTCACGCCGCTGGGAGAGTGGTTGCAGCCGGTCTGCCAAATCAGTATCGATCACGTTACAGACTCTCCGTTGCATTTTGTCAAGAAGCCCGAGGAGAGTAGCAGGGGCACCCGACCAGATGTGGCAGCAGTATTCAATACACGCGCGGATGGTAGACATATATATGTGCAGGATAGATTCAGACGGAAAAAACTTCCGGGCCCTGCACAGAGAACCGACTTTCATAGCGGCAGATTTGGCAATGGATTCGATATAGTCATTCCAATTGAGGTCAGCCGAGAGTGTAAGGCCAAGGAGGCGTAGTGTTTTACTCTCTGGGAGGCAAGCCTGTTCCATGCTAATGGGAGGTAGATGCGGTTGTCTATGGTGGTTATTTGATAGCAGCTTCGTTTTAGAAGCATTGAAATTTACGAGCCATTTCCTATCCCAGTCCACTACGGATTGGAGGTCCTTTTCAAGCTCGGCAGCGAGGTTCGCTTTGTCGCCCACACCCGGTTTTTGATCGAGGCGAGAGTAAATTGTAGTGTCATCGGCGTACATTTCTGCTTGGGATCTCATGGTATCGGGTAGATCATTTATGTAGATCAGAAAGAGCATAGGACCTAGGATAGAGCCTTGGGGGATGCCCGCGTTCGTTGCTAGTTTTGGGAGGCATGTCCATTTAATACTACCTTCAATGTTCGGTTAGATTGGAATGACAGCATGAGGTCAAACAAGTATCCAGTTATAACGTAGCTCCGAAGTTTGCATAAAAGGCCAGCATGCCAGAATCTGTCGAACGCTTTGGAGATATCCAAGGCAACTGTTCAGGCTTCACCATTCTTGACAATAGCCTGTTATATGTACTCGTGTGTGTTTGTATATGTGTACCCGCGTGCGTGTGTGTGGTTAAACTGTCTCAATTACGAACATATCAGTGTGTTTGTGTGTCAAAGTAAGGAGAGTGAAAAGAATTCGAAAATTGAGTCTAATGATGATAACGAAGATACAGCTGCTAGGAAAAATCACTCTTATCGTTCTGATAGATAACAAACTCCCGATATTGTTGTCGAGGTTCCGTACACTCAAAACGGAGGCTTACATGAATTGCTTTGAGGGAGTACTGTTAGTCTGTGTCAAGAGGGTGACTGCTGGAAGTCACTTTATCTAGCAACCTATGTCTACAATTTCTGCGACCATATCACCTCTTACATCTGGCTACCTATCTCCCTTGACTGCAACCACCTTGAATATTTCTTGAGCACTCAGTGGTGCAAGTGCCCAAAGATGAACTGAAAGCAATGATTATGACAGCATCTGGAAGATGTGCAGGAGATACTGAATAACATTGAAGACCATTCGACAAGCCAATGTCGAATTTTTTAAATTACTCATTATTATTTCAAGATATTTTGTCTAATTATGGTAAATACATATAATGAAATGAGATGTCAGTATTATTTCCATATTTGTGTAAATTGTAACGAATATTTATCGAATACAGACACATAATATATATATATATATATATATATATATATATATATATATATATATATATATATAGGAATGAATACAGAACGAAGAAAGACTTCCTTCTTACAACGTCCAAAACATTAATTTAAAACAGTGCTCGATATATAATATATAGAGCTGTGAATATTTATTATAACTTTGATTTTAGAACGTGTACATAATATTTCTATCTATATCCACGAAAAAAGTTACATTTGTTACGACATTGAAACTTCAATGCCTCATCAGGCGGTATGTAAAGGAATGGAAAGCCTCTTTCTTTATATATTTGGTCAGTTGTATTTGGGGTGTTGGTGGGGGTTAGTGATAGGGGAATAAGTCTCTGACCGTTGAAATTTATTTAATTATATCAAATGACCGTGGGTGCGAGTAGTGAGTATGTGGGTAGTGAGTATGTTTGATTAATGTGTGTCTTTGAATTCTAGACAGTGTAAGTTTTCTTTATATATATCATGTGGCTAGACTATATCCTTTAGGATTTCTTAGAGGAACTGGTTAAGTGTTGGATGCGTATTAAGTACAGAATATTTTTTGTATTTAAATAGGCTTTTTGTAAATAATCTAAATTTGTATATTTATTCATAATTTTAGATTTAGGAAGTCTATTTTTTCAATTAAATTTTAAATCTTAATTGGATCATAGTTTGAAAACCGATTTTTTCTCTTAAGATTCAAATTTTAATTATATCACGGTTTGTGGTAAAATTTAATGCAAGAGGTAAATGTAATGTTAGGGTTATTTAGGTACTAGATAAACGCAGGAAATATGTGCGTAATAAGTAGAATTTTATGTAGGAGGAAAGATTGAATGTTTGTATTTAAGGTAATAGGTGAATAGGTGAATAGGTAATAGGTGCGTTTGTTTTAAAGGTAATAGTTGAAGTTCTGTGTGCATTAAGGACAGTATATATAAGGAATCAAATTATGGCTATTAAACCTTACTTTAGAATTTAGTAGATCGATTTCTTCTATAAAATCTTTAATTATTTAGAGAAAAATTTCTAATTTAATTATGAATATTAAACCTTACATTAGAATTTAGTAATTTGATTTTTTCTATAGAATTTTTAAAATTTTATTTAGAAAGAAATGTCTAAATTTTATTTAGAAAGACTTTTTTTTATATATATATATATGGGATCCTTGCTTTTATATATATATATAAGAGATTATAACTATACTCGTGTCAAAAAATTTCCACGAATCTACGAAGATGGGAAAAACCGGTCTAAAAAAAAGGCCAAGTACATAGACATTGGTCAAATGGGTTCGGACCGAGTCAGCACTTAGCCCAAAGAAAAAAAAAACAGATACAAATTATCAACTAGCAAAAAGCGCTTAATACTTAGGTAGAGTGGAATAAGTAAAGAATTCCTAGTGAGCCAGACAGACCTACCTAGGTTTCGCCTAGACGGATCGTCGGGGAAAACTGGCTATCGAGAAAAGAAACAAACGACATGTATAAAATAAATTCAATCAACCCACGTTACCAAGAAAGACGACACCAAACACAAATAGGGGAGAACTTTATTATACAAAACAAATTAATTTTTAATTTCATATAATTTAATTTTGTTAAAGATTAGTTAATGCAAAGACGAAAACGAAAAACGAAAAGCAAAAAAACCCACCATAAGCAAACTTAATTCAAAAGCCAAGGCTTTGTATGCCTGAATTTATTTAATATTTCAGTTTTTCAAATTCAATAACTTATTGATATGTTTATACAAACACATAGCAAGTTTTTCCTCTACACACAACCTACAAAATTTCTCGCCCGCTTTATATTTGGCACATCTCTTTAATACTTCCCATTCCAAAATAGGGTCTATAATAAGCTCTTGTTTAATGAACCACACATAAGTAGATGGGTTGGTGCTATGCTTATAGCTTTCATTATTAAAGCGACTAGTATGATTGTAATAACTTTTTTGAAAGTATCTTGGGTAGCATTTAAGTATATTTTAGATTCAGTGTCCTAGGCGTTTTCATAAATTTTAACACGATAGACAACGCAATCTTGCTGACATTTTCCTTGCAAGAGACAATTATTCTTAATCCTAAAATTACAACTACTTATGCCAGTAGGCGTATCATCTCTAACCTTTTTCTTGTTTCCTTGTTAGCCCGCTTTCCTTTACGATCCGTTTAGGTGAAACCTAGGTAGGTCTGTCTGACTCACTTTACTTATATATATATATATATATATATATATATATATATATATAGAGAGAGAGAGAGAGAGAGAGAGAGAGATATTCAACAAAATGAGAATATACAAAGTAATTTAGATATACATACTGAGTGATAAAATCCTCGATATGAAATATAGCAAAAGCATTGGTATTTAGAAAACTCAACACATATTTCAATTTTCCATGTGTGTCTAAAAATTATTCTAGATCTGAATTTTAAGAGTAGCTCTTATTCTTAAAATATTTATTAAGAATTATCGAAAATATTATTTTCACAATTCTTTGTGGAATTGCTTAAATTTCAATTTGTGATATTCTGTTTAATAACTAATGTAATTTAATAGCCATATTTTCTTAAAGACCAGAAAGAATGTATTAACATCAAATTTTATTCCCTGAACAGATTCTTCCTCCAGATGACGGATAAATATTTACATTTCCTGTAATTCTATGTTAGAAATTTCAAATCATTTTTGTATTGACATCAATTGTGTTTTTAAAACTCTGAAATAATATATGACCCGTTTCAACACATCAGACGCTGGTATATCGCTATGTTTTCAACATTTTTCTATATGAAAATTTCAGTCGATGACACCTATGACAATTTCTAAAATAAAAACCTCATTAATTAATCAATATAACAGCATTAGGCAATACTGGAAAAAAAACTTTGTTGAACATAATGGAAAGGTCATCACATATCTGAAAGATATCTTCCTATCTTTGTTAATTCACAAGAATACGTTGACTTTACATTATACAAGTAATATAACCTTGGACCTTGGATTGAGTTAGTATCCCACTACTGCAACATCGCTTCCATTATTATTTTCTAAAAGTAATATTTTCAGATTAATAGTTATATATGAGCTTCCTCCTTGTTATATCAAATAAATGGTTGTGTTATTAGATCACATAAAATAAATAGATTGTTATTAGATCACATACTTTGCTGCTTAAAGAAATCGAGTTAGCTATAATCTCTATTAAAATAGTTACCTATTTGTCTCTTGTAGAAATATGTTACTATTTCTTGCTTCCCTTTAAAAATTTGAATTAAATTAAAAATATACATTCCCAAATTAAAATACAAGCAGTTATCGCCATTTTATTTTCCGAAGTTCTGTTTTTTATTGTTTTCTCCTCAGTACCATTCTTTCTTAATGTCATTCACATTTAGAAATTCATTACGTGGTTGTGACACACACACACACAAATAAAAAACAACAACAAATAAACTGCATCCGCAATAACTTTGTCAATAATAGAATAATTGATCGACAAATTACACAACATCCCGGAGGTGGAAATATCTAGTGGAGTACTGTGTATACATGGGTTATAGAAATAAAATTCATTATGATTGTTATCTGTATACCTCATAATGAACGCTGTTATCAAGAAGTAATGTTTTCTTTCATGTAATATCTGTTAGTGATAATAGCTCTCCTCAAATTCATACCACTCGCAGCTTAACGCAATTTTTCCCAATTAACAACCCTTCATCATTCATTCAAGCAAATTCTTTATACCATTTCATTGATTTAGACCCTCAAAATATTACCTTCACTATAATTTGTGATTTTCAAATTCAGAAATAATATTTTGAATATTGTTATCAGACATACCAACGCTGTGTAAAAGAACGATTTATGCAATCGAATCCTTCAGAATTTTAGTTACTGTAAAAACGGTCCTGCATGCCTCGTTTGCATGGAGGGTTAATATGGTTAGAATTTATGTAAGAGACAATAAGACATCTATCAACAGATGAAGGAAAAGAAGAAAGGCAGTTTCGAAACAAGAGGAGGTAGCCTCCTGAAGCAAGAAATATGAAAGCATACGACTATTTTTGCCGAAAATATTCGTCGCTGTAAACAAGGTAATTAATATGAATGTTTAAAGAAAAAATCCTATGGCAAATAGTTACCATAATTTGGGCGTTTCATATTTTTAATAATTCTCTATAATTAGAATATATCCTATAGACTCTCAATGGTTCAACTTTGCAGGAAAATGTTTAAAAGAAATCACACCTTAATTTTTATCACTTTCGAAAGGAATATTATTCACATTTTATAAATCGTGAATGAATATTTTCTTTTAAATCTTTCCAATTTATTTTTCTTCATATTTTTCTTAATTCTTTATTAATTCTTGGGCAGAAATTGTATTTATGCTTTTCGTGTTGTGACAGCTTTTGTGAATTATTCGTGGCACGCCAATGCACACGTGTGCACAGATTATGCAAGAAGAAATCACATGATCAAAGATCGAGGCATACATCAATGGTGACGTTGGCGTGGTTGAATAGCCAATTATTTTTTTCCGTTCTTTATTCATTTTCTTTGCTTTCTTCCATATTTTGGATGGTGACACGTTTGCGTTTCGCGAGTAAATTCTGGCCCAAACCGAAGAAAAATTGCACCTGTCAAAGCACCGACATTCCTCCGTCTCTCGGGTCGATAGAACGTAATAATACGCGGAAAAAATTCGATGTGAAACTAAATCAAACTCGAGGTGAAGAGAGCTGAACAGTTTCTGGCATGCAATATGATAATTCTTTGTCATTTTATTCAGTATCAGCGAGGCAAAAGTGAATCTTTGAATTATATTATCTTTGAGACGAATGGACATCTCACATTATTGTCACAGATAATATATATATATATATGATCCCATCGAAAAGTCTGCAGGTAAACAATAAAAATTTCATTTATTTTAAATTGAACGTAATTATTTTTAACTTCGATTTCCTCAATGAGTGAAAAACAAAACTTCATTGATAAGCACAAAATCAAATAATAATCAGTGCAAATAGAGATAACAATTTAGTTCTTACGACGGTACACAAAGATTTGATTACCTATCGCATAACACAAAGAAACACACACACACACACAAATAGATATAGTTTTTTCGCACTGCTTACATTCGAAGACAATTAACATATTTGCACTATTTGAACTACGTTCTTCGTTATAGAATTTATAGTCAAAAAACCTTTTTATTCTCGTCTAATCTGACAAAGTAATTGGAACTTAGAATTCATATCACTTTGTTTAGGATGTGATTGCGTATACACTCACGCACACATACACACAAACATTCCCCCCACAAACACAGACAGCATTACACTATATATATATATATATATATATATATATATATATATATATATTGTTTTTGTTTTACTTTAATCCGAAGTGGAAGAGTAGGAAGGTAAATTACAAGAACCTGATACTAATCAATATTAAAAAAAATTAACATTAAAAAGGGATGCAGGAAGAGAGCTCAATATATTAAGAACACAGAGCCAATATAAATTAGATAATATTCTCAAAATTCAACGGTGTCGGATGTACATTTCG
The DNA here is from genome assembly GCA_037127315.1 of Ascarosepion bandense. Classification (NCBI taxonomy): domain Eukaryota; kingdom Metazoa; phylum Mollusca; class Cephalopoda; order Sepiida; family Sepiidae; genus Ascarosepion; species Ascarosepion bandense. The sequence goes on from JBBBDQ010000253.1 coordinate 1,428,390, forward strand.
GCAGAGGATCTCTAATAGAGATTCTACGTCACGTCAGCGACATTGTCTTTTCCAAATGGCGAAGGCCCTGGGGTGGAGTGTGGAAAGGTTTTAGGTTAACAGCGGTCAAAAAGTAGAAAAGGGCTGAGCTGGTAGTCGGGGGGTTACAGGGTGTTGAAACGGTATATTTAGGAAGGGGAGGATCGGATTTCATATTTTATAAAGATAGACAACTAACTGAGTTAAATTACATTTTTAAGGTTAAGATTTTGGGATGTTTGAAGAGGTGTATTTAGGCGAGAAGGAATGGGTTTCAATATAAGATTTTAAAATTTTTTATTTAAGTTTATTTGATTAAACCTTTTAGGTAGAAGCGAGCTAAATGCTAATTACAGGAAGTTATCAGTTTAAAAATTATTAGAGAAAAAATACTAGATAAAAACATATTAGGGAAAAAATATATATATACATATATTTGTTTTTGTCTAATATTGTATCTCTCTCTCTCTCTCTCTCTCTCTATATATATATATATATATATATATAAAGCAATCGGAGTATAAGCGTACTGATGAGCTGTGACACAGCGAAACAGATCTGTCTGCGTATGAGAATGTATATATATATATATATATATATATATATATAGTGTGTTGCCATCCGCAGACAGATCTGTTTTGCCGTATCACAGCTTATCAGTACGGTTAGACACCAATTGCTTTTTTACCCAGGATATAAATATATATGAACAAACACACACGTTTATGAATATACACACACATCTATATATAGATATACATATATGTAGATGTGAATGCATATATATATATATATATATATATATATATATATATATATATATATATATGAGTATCCTTGGTGATTTGTATGGTTAATTGCAAGGGGTTTCGTAATGTATGTAAAATAACAATAATGATCCCAGGATGTGAATATATGTTTTTTAAATATTCACGAAATGCATTGTAACGAATGGATATATTTTCATATCCATTTATCAATCTCATTCAGTAATGAATTTGAGCACCCTTACTACTGGCGTATGATACACCATAACTTAAAAGTTTGCCTCCTTCTACTGAGCGCTCATAACTCAGAAGTAGATTCGCTAACTGAAGCCAATTTTTTTGGGTTTCAATTGTGCTTAAAATCAATCGGATATATAACCATACTGTTGACCTGTGATACAGCGAAACAGATTTGTCTGCGGATGATTATATATATATATATATATATATATATATATATATATATATATATATATATATATATATTAGTCATTTACACACAAGCCTGTTACGCTCTATCACAGCTCATTAGTGTGGCTAGACACATCTACTTGTTTCTGACCGGTATCGAAATACGACCAATTTTGTGTCAGTCAAAATTGCTACCCTAAGCTATATGCAACTGGAATCAGAGAACGGTAATTTCAGCATGTTGTATGTAAATATTTTATACACACGCCAGTCACTGAAATTTACTCAATTCATTTCTTAAGAATTGCGGATATATCGCAGATGTGTAAACTTTTTTAATATTTTTTCTTCAGAAAGCTCAATTGTAATGAGAGCTTTATATATATATATATATATATATATATATATATATATATGACACGTATTTCGAGTGCTAAACACGATAATTCCTTTTTTTTTTTTGCATCTTCATCAGAATGCTAATGCTTATCTGCCAGGCTTTCTGTCATCAATCGGAAAAATGTTAAAATTATATATGTCAATACCCGGTGAATACAGCGGGTTGGGTAAGTCATTCTATTTAAGCATTTTCAAGTTTTTCAACATTTTCTGTTTTTCAACATTTGGCCTATCGTTTTCATGTTTCAAATCACTTTATCTTTTTTCTGTTATTATAGCGGCTATATTTTTTTCATTCCCCGGCTGAAACCCATCTGTTTTACTCGATATATATCTCCCGCGATGGTTTCATTCGGTTTGATGAACGCATCATAAACTACACCTTGCCGATCCTACCAAATACAAGTCAGCATCTTCAAAGATAGATAATCGGCTTTGCCGCCGATGTTGATGCATTGCTGACTTACTTCACGATCTTCTACGCTTAAGGTTAACGTAGTGTTTTCACTTTTTATCGACGGTCACGCTAACATAAAAACATTCATTCTTTTTCTGCTGTTGAAACAGTTGTTCACACATTACAAGACGCCGTTCGAATTCTCTCAGGTTCAACTCAACAGCATCGAATGTCTTTGCTTTTGCATCATATCCAGTTCCGTTAACCGTTTTGAAACTGTTGTGTGATCAACTCTTTCTGTATGTTCATCTTGCTTGTGATGTGAGTCTTCACGAAGTTCTGCTTCCAATTCTTCATTTTCAAACTTCTTCGATTTTCCAGAGAGTTCTTTAACTTTAACATGAATATGATTATTTTCGAAGCTTTTAATCCAATAATTACATATTGTTTCCGACAGAACAAAAAATATCTTTCCTTCAGCTGCAGATTTTATTTGAATAAAATATCAATAAAGTAATTTGATATGTTTAATGCTATGAAAAAAAAGTTGAGTAAATTTCAGCGAAGTGACAAAAACTGAATTTCAAGGTCACTTGTATTCTTCCTTAGAGATGCATTGCCAACTTCAATGTTAACAAACAAATTGCGTAGTCGGAAGTTGGTAAGGAAGAATATAAATAAGCTTGAAATAAGGTTATATATATATATATATATATATATATATATATATATATATAGGAAAGAATGTTAATAAAAATGTTTTGAATTTAAAAATGTACTTTTTTTTAACAGTATTTGTTTATTTTTATTATATTTTATATTTCAGACCGCCCTCGGTCCTTCATCAGAAACAACTGATTTTTAAATTTGAATTAGAAACGTATTTCACGATAGCGTTCGAATACTTTTTTGTTTACATCACGTGCTGTGTTTGTTCACAACATGCGGCATGTCCGTAGAGAAAGTCTGTTTGTTTTAGATAAAAATTTCTTGGAATATCTGAAAAAAAAATTTTTTTTGAAATATTTGTAAAGATTCAACACACCTAAGTCCCTATTTAACCCTAGCTTGTGTGTATTTAATTTTAAAATCCAGTATGTTTCTTTCTTTCTGCGTGTGTATGTAGAACTAAAATTGGAGTCTATTAGTAAACATTTGCAATTTTCTAAAGTATGATCAGGTTGATTAAAATGGGCTGCAATTGGGGAGTATACATTTTTTTGTCGTATATTTAGTTTGTGATTATTGAAGCGAAATCTAAAGCTATTACCGGATTCGCCGATATATCCACTGTTGGGGCAAATTGAGCAGAAGAGAAAGTAGATGATGTTTTTGCTGTCACAAGTAAGGTTTGGTGGGTGTAATTTTATTTTGGTGTTGGGTACAGAGAATGTTTTGTCTGTTATTAAATGTTTACAAATTAAACAGCGAGGCTTCCCACATTTTAAATTCCCTGATAGGTTTGTATTATTTAGATATTTGTTAGAAGTGAGGATAGTTGATAGGTTGGGTGTTTGTTTCTTTGCATTTATGGGTGGTTTATCGAAAATGTCTTTGATGTTTTTGTTTGATTGGAGGTTCCTGTAATCATTTTTTAAATTTTTGATAAGTGTGTAGGAATATTGATTATGGTTAAAAACCATGGGAATTCGGTTGTTATCTTTTCGTTTGTTGTATGTGAGAAGTGTGCTACGATCTATGTGGATGTTTTTATGTAGTGCTTCCTTTATTATTTTTATTGGATATTTACATTTTAGAAACTGTTTTATTGGGTTGTTAATGTTGTTTAGAAAATCTGGATGGTCTGAGCAACTGTTCAAAAAAAGTACATTTTTAAATTCAAAACTTTTTATTAATATTCTGTCCTATACATATTAAGACAGTATACGTGGATGATCATCACTATATATATATATATATATATATATATATATATATATATATATAAATGGTGACGTAAATTAATAAATATACATATGAGGACGGTGAACAATGTGTAGTATTAATATTCAGGCGTTAATAAACGTCAATGATGTGACTCGAATTTTCATGTCTTATGCAATCATCGGGCGCATATTTCAAACAGATAGTTTACTAAATTTGAATTTAAATTCATTCGATTTTTATGGGAATTAAATCTTTTACATTTAAGCTATTGCTTTTTATGATAAGATTAAAAATTCAAACATTCTCGGGTTACATATGGATAATTTTCAATTTAAATTTAATTTAAATATTTATAAAATTGTAGGAGTAGAAATCAAAGTTGCTGAAATCAAGTGTCCCAACAAATAATATATTCAAATATAGCATATACATATAATGTAAAGAAGATAAAACGTTTTATTCTAAATAAAAATAAGATAAAAGAAAAGAAAAAAACAAAAAAATTAAAAGATAACATTTTTAATTAAATGTTTATATAAAATTATTATAATTTCTAAAAGAATAATTGCAAGCAAAAGAAAGAAAGAAATATGCAAACATAAATAGGGATCTGTATAAATATTTATAAAATTGTAGGAGTAGAAATCAAAGTTGCTGAAATCAAGTGTCCCAAAAAATAATATATTCAAATATAGCATATACATATAATGTAAAGAAGATAAAACATTTTATTCTAAATAAAAATAAGATAAAAGAAAAACAAAAAAAATTAAAAGATAACATTTTTAATTACGAGTTATAAATTTTTGGATCAAAATTTAAATTATTATAATTTCTAAAAGAATAATTGCAAGCAAAAGAAAGAAAGAAATATGCAAACATAAATAGGGATCTATATAAATCAACCACACACACATACATCAAAGGAAACGATCATTCTGAGATAATCAACAATAACGTACACAAATCTATCCAATTTCTTTCAAGTACATTTGACAATGCTAAAATTAAATACATTAAAGCTAGTTTAGATCATATCATTAAAAATAAGGTAGGCAGAAAAAAGTAGAAATCATGTCAACGTAACATTATTTGTTTTAACCCACCCTTCAGTGGTAAAATATTCCGTAACTTAATTCTTTAAAATTTCTGCCATTCAACAACACTAAAATCATCTTCAAAAATCAATGTCAAATTTAGTGATATTTGTGTTAAAACATAGATTAATATATTTCACAAAATAATGCTATGACATCAAATAAGTATTTGGCTCACATAAAACAAACCGTTACCCAGCTAATAGCTAAAATGACCATTCTGATAATAATTTCAACTGACGAAAAAATCAAAACCTTTCCATTGAATGGCCAGTGTATGTTCGAAAATATTGTTTATAGAGCTCAAATTCATTTAGATGTTAATGATGTTAATATTTATTTTTCATTAAAGATGGAAGATAATGTTTTACAACCAGATGTCTTTAAACAGCATTAATTACAGCAGAATAATGCTTTATACATACATTATTTGAAATTAAAAACAACAGTAATAACCCAATTATTACCTGGAATATCGTAGCCAAACCTAATCATTACAATGTAAAATGACATAAATGCAATCTATGCCTTTCTGAAAAACATATAATCGTAAACTTTATCAACAATCCAAATTTATTAAATAAAGAAATTGATCTAATTACCACATGCTGTCATAGAAAAAATCCTTACTTAAAGTATTAGGCCCAGATTAATACAGATAACTCTTTAACCGTCCATATTTCTTTCTTTCTATCTTTCTATCTTTCTTTCTTTCTTTCTTTCTTTCTTTCTTTCTTTAGCGAGTATTATTACTTTTCAAAAATTATGAATCAAACCACTTTTATTTTGCTCCATACATTTTTATTCTTCATTCTATATTTTACCTCTTCGTTTTCTTTACTTTTTTGTTTAATTTGGTTTTACAAATTTTTAATTAAATTTATAAAATTTCAATTTTCTCTACATTTTTACGTACATATAAAATTTTATATTTTAAGACATATAATTTATTTCGCTTTAATTTGTTAGCGCTACATTAGATTATTTTAATTTTAATACTAAATTTCAAATGTTTATCTACATGTAACCATAGAATGGTTAAAATTTAATCTTCCTATTAAAAAGTAGTAACTTAAATTTATAAGATATAATTCCTATGTACATCGTGAAATTATATTCAAATAATGTCAGTTTGAAATATGCACCTGATGATTGCATAAAACTTGAAACTCTGAATCGTGCCATAGACGTTGGATAATATGCATATATATATATATATATATATATATATATATATATATATATGTGTGTGTGTGTGTGTGTGTGTGTGTGTGTGTGTTTGTTTGCGCATGTGTGTACGTGTGTGTGCGTGAGAGAGATATTAGACTTTGAGTTGTATACCTAGATGTAGGTGTATGTTCTCCGCGTGTATGCAATCTTCTGTTTATATTTCTTCACAATCTTATAACATGTGTGTTCAACGTTAATTGAATCATGTATTTATTCTAGTTCAGGTGCATTTGTAGGTAACAAGCCCAAATCACTGATATTTATTTATTATACTACCGGTTACTTAATACATACGATAACTATTGAATTCAGAATAAATACTATCTAAATTGATAATGTACGCGTTTATCTTGTATCTATCTTATAGTGTTTGTTTACTATTCACATATGAATTATTATTGATTACTTACAGAAGGTTTTCATTTATGTATTAAATATTTCGTTCTTGATTATTTGTAATAAATATACTTATTTGTAGTTATTTATAAATTCGACAAGTGTGTTATTTAGTTTATTATTATGACTATTGGCATAGTTATGGATGATATTTGCATTTAATTATATCTATATTTATTATCGCATAATTTTTTAGTCAGAAATAAATGCATTTTTTATAATTGTTTCACACGAAGCAAGGCAGTATTGCCACTGGTGCGCTGGGAACTACATCTGAGAAAAATTAAAGCAGGAAGAGAGCGAAAAGGAAACCGAAAAATTATAGGGGATGCCGGAGAAAGGGCAAAAAAAATAGGAGTACCATTGTCTTCCATCCCGATGGCAATTTTTAAGGTAGAATGAGAAAGGAAATGATGCTGGAGAAGGGACGAAGAAAGAATCGGAGTCAAGTGGGCAGATGATAAGAATAGCCATTACATTTAAATTCTAGGAGATTTTAGCCGTCAGGGAAGGAAGTATATGGCAGAAAGTGCAAGAAAAGGAACTGATTGTGTAAAATTGGAGGCTGCATTCAGTTGATTTATCTGAAAAAGTTAAGAATTGGTTTCCATCATGTTGCTCGAGTTAATTCATGCTCGTTGGAGTAGAAGACATGAAAATATTTGTAGAATAAACAGAGGGAAGTTCGCATCACACCACTGTGATATTGACTGAATTCGAGCTCCCAGGTTAGAACAAATTACGTTACAGATTATCCTCTGAAGCATGTCGAGAACCCTAAGATGAATGGCAGGGTCACCCGACCAGATATGACAACAGTATCCAATGCACGGTCGGATGGTTTATTTGTATATGTGCAAGATAAACTAAGGTGGATAAAACTTTCTGGACCGACTCAGAGACCCAACATTCCTAGTAGTCGATTTAGCTATTCTTTCCAACGTAATGGTTCCTCTTGTGTTTGGAAATGAGTGTGAGACAAATGAGCTGCAGTGTATTGTTTTCAGGTAGACTCGCTTGTTCTATACTGAGGGGAATATGAGGGAGTGCCTGTGGTGGTTGATATATAGCAGATTCGTTTTAGAACCTTTAATATGTACAAGCCATTTCTTAACCACTTAAACCATAGAATTAAGGTCCTTCTCGAAAACAGCATCAAGGTTTTCTTTGGCCAGCTTCCTGAGGCGCGAGTAAATGGTAGTGTCATCAGCGTAGATGCCTACGTGGGATTTGATCACGTCAGGGAGGTCGTATAATGCGTTTATATCGTAATTTATTTTTATCTCTGCATGGCATTCGTTTTTAATTTTCCATGCACATGTAACACAATAATAACTGTCTTTTCGAGTTCACGGATGGAAGTAAGTTCTGATAATTTATCGATTAATTTCTGATATTTTTGAAAGGTAGTTATGGATATTTTCTCCATATAATTATAGAATGATTTTTTGCTGGATGCTGATTGTTTTTTAGTTTCTATTATATTTTCTTTCAGTTTTGCATATGTTTTTCGAAAAGTGTTTCGCGTATTTACCATTGAAATGCATTGTTTATTTGCATTGTCTCCCAGTTTTCAGCAAACTTTGTTTATTCTTATAATTTTATCTTTGTTTTCTGCTAAATGTAAGTAAATAGGTTTATTATATAATGCTTTGCAGTAAATCCGCATTAAAAATACTCAGTTTTTCTGAAATTACATGTGAGGTTGTTTTGGGAAGTTGTTTTTAATCTAATTTTCTGTTGTAATTTTTATTAATTGCATCTATAGAGGACTTAAATATATTTTTGATCTACATCTTTTGGACTCAGCGTCTTGGATGAAATGATTTGCAGATTAGCGTTATAAAAAGTAAAACTTTGGCACCTAATTAGTAATCTAGTAGCACGCGCTAAATCACAGACGGCGCACCAGGGAAAAACGCTCATCAGATCAGTTGCCATGAAAATATTTGTAGAAAGGAAGAGGTAAGCAACGTCACTTTGGTGATAAAAAGACTGAAGTCGTGAGACAAAGTCAGGACCGAATACATTGCAGATCTGTTTCGTCGAGAACTTCGAGAGCACCCGACCACGGCCGAATGGTAGGTATGCAAATTTGGAACGTTGATTCTTACGAGAAAAAACTCTCTGGCCCGACACAGAAACTCAACCATCCTAGCAGTAGATACCTATGAATTCGAAGTAGTCGTTCCACTTTAGGTCGGTTAAAAAAGAAGGTGCGCTTTTTTTTTATCTTAACGAGACTTGCATTAGCCATTCTGATAGCTGGTATGAAAGGTACTTTGTAATGTTTAAATAAAGCCGTTTTGTTTTTGGGACATTAAATTTGCAAGACATTTACTCTCCCATTTAAGAACTAATTGGAGGTCTATTTCAAAAGCAACAGCGAGGTTTACTTTTTAACCTAGGCAGATTGCCTATTTAAACAGGTGTAAATGGTGGTGTGGTTTACATAGATCACTATTTAGGAATTTATGACTTCAATTTCATTGATCGAGAGTAGAATTAGCGTAGGACCTAGGATAGAGCCTTTAGGTACACCCGTGTTCGTGTGAAACGAACTGAAAGCTTGCCTTTCCAGAACGACATTTCAAGATTTGATAGGAATGATTGGATTAAAGCAAATAATCATCAAGAAATACCGTAGCAGAAATCCCAAATGTCAAACCTTAACTAGCGCTACCTATATATATTAAGCAAAATAATGAGCTATGCCATTCCTATCAACAGACTAGTATTAATATATATATATATATATATATATATATATATATATATATATATATCAATGACGGTTAGCATATCTTATATATATATATATATATATATATATATATCAAAAGCTGATATGTAATCAAAGTTCAATATAGGATATTTTCAAATGCGATAGGCTGTTCTCGTTATTATCGTGAAAGACAATGGAATATGAAATGTCATCATTTACCGTCAACTACCAAGTAGCAAATTAATTGTTGTCACACACTGTCAAAGTTCTAAACACATGTTGAATTCCAATGTTAGCGCTTTTGATGTACCACATAGACATTTGAGCAGGTAATTCTGAAGAGAAAATTTAAGACTGTGCGACTGGATCGTAGAATAAAATGACTTCAATATCTAAGTTAAATAAAATGTTAACTAAAAATTATACATTAAGTTGAAACATCTTTTTTTTGTAGCAAACTATCTTGTAGCTCATGAGCTATTTTCTCGAATTTCCTTGAAGAACTAAAATAAGTATGTATCAACTAACCACTAAACTGCTGGAAACGAATTTATTAAATATCAAGGACATTTCTAAAACTCGTGTAAAAACCTGAACTGAAATTTCATGTAGTATGTTATCACCAACCTTTAATTATAATGTATAATTCAAATGCATAATTTCCAGTTATATATATATATATATATATATATATATATATTCATTGTTTAATTGCTTAGTTAAAATGCCTCTTTGTTTCATACAACCATGGATGAAAACGCCCTGCCACGTGAGCGTTAAAAAAAACCGTTACGTGAGCGTTCTCAAAGAAAACGGTAAACGGTAAAAATCAATTATTGCAAATCACCTGAAGACACCACTCATGATAGAAACCTAGGTCGCGTAATAACTTGTTTATAAAAGTTATATATATATATATATATATATATATATATATATATATATATATGTATGTGTATGTGTGTGTATTCAAAATTCAAGCTACATTTCCAATATAAGTCATAAAATACAAAAATACATATAATCTCAGTAGGTTTTTTTTAGAATACTGTTTTTATTAAAGCTGTCTATTTCCAACAAAATCCTCAGGAAATCTAGTGTCTGCTGCAGTCATAGCGTGTATTTTTCAAACCATTCTTTAGGAACTGAATTTTCTCAAAAATCACTACTTTCGATTTCTTCAGTACTCATATAACTATAACAGAGTCTTCGATCGTATTCACAAAATAGTAGATATTATATTATTTTACTTAACTTTATTAAATTTTAATAAGAAATCAAATTAATATTTATTGTCCTATCCCGCCATTAACAAAGTGTTATAGGCGGGATTTATTTTACAAGTTGCAAATACCGATAATGAATCCAGGAAGTGTCTCCAGTTCCTATAGGATAGCGTGTCCGTTGATGTTGCTTACCTATGGCAATAAGACGTATCCCCCACTCATGTCACTTTCTCTATTTTTATAGCCAATCATTTTTTATCTTTATTATGCATGTGGTTTGTTATTAAGTACTAGTTTTGGATTATTCGAAAAAGAGTTTCAAACAAATCTAGTTTTCCCCTAGTTGTTAAAATATATCCGTATGTCCTACCTTGTCAAACTCTTTTTCGTAATGTACAAAATATATGTACACATACATCAGCATCTTAATTGAACTCTCTGTATCATTCTCACCATTAATATGGCATTTACTTTCCTGCTTTGCACTATATTCATAATGATTCACAACATTAGTTTGGTTGTTTTGATCATCAAACTGATTGTCTTTTAGAAATCAGTTTTATTACAAATTACGATGATTGATCTAGTGGTTCCTAGATATGTAATCAATATTGCATGTTACGTTCAGTACTTCTGCGATCTTTTCAATGGCGAAATTTTAGAATTCTTTTTCGCATCCTCAAGATGATATTTGGCTTATTCAATCCAGCTTTGAGGTTTTTTGTTTTTCTTTTTTTCTTATAAGGGGTCCGAATTTATGGAAACAACTTTTAGGCTAAACGTTGTCTGTCTATATTTACTGTATTTCTGTTTAAATTTTTCATTGAACCAATCATCTTTAGGCAGCCAGCGTTTGTTTGAAAATTTGTTTTATGTTGGGTATTTGTCTCCATTCATCGATATTTCTGTTACGAGTACCCGCCCACACACACATATGTGTTATGATGGATCACAATTACTTTTACAGAAATCGCGTGCAGTTTACGCACACCAATCCAATGAGAAAACTTCATAACATATAACCATATGCAAATTGTTAGTTTTTTAGTTATTACGTTTAAAGCAAAGTTAAGGTAAATAGCGCTGTGTTGCGATGCAGACAAGGTTAAATTTTTCATTCGTTTACATTTAAGGCTTATCTGTCCTCAAGGTTTAGCTTCTACCGTAGTGTTTTACCTCAGATGTATTCTGTTTAACAATGGCATGATGTGCACATTTTGAGATTGCAAATAAGAATCTTACATACGGCTGCGCTAATGGTAATAGACGCGATGCTTTCCGGCTCTATCAGATTGCGTCTACAGACCGAAGACAGCCAAATCATGCAAACTTTGCTGTGTTTTATCGCTGCAATACTAAGACAGGATCAGTGGCACCAAAAATTATTGATCGAGGAAGCTCAAAACCGCTCATACACATGATCACTATGATCACATTTTACAGACTGTCGGAGACAATCCTGGTATCAGGAGTACTGAGCATATAGTAACACTTGGTGGCTAGTTTTAGAGATTCTTCTGTATCTGTATCTCATTTAACGTGTGCAGTGTAATTCGCGCTCTGCTCAATCAAAATGGGAGCATTTACGGATGGTTTCTTGCAAAAACCCGACAATCCATTTTTCTTCTCTTCAGGCTTGTTTAGTGGTGAGGCTAAATTTGGAAGAAATATAATAACACATTTAAACAATCAACAATTGTTAGCTAATTGAAATCCAGATGGTGAACTGCAAAATAGGCAAGAGCATCAGTTTAGGATTAATTCGTGTAATGGAACTGTAGATGACTGTTTGATGCATCGAGTTGTTATACATGTTACGTTTAAACCGGCCAACAAGAAGCATTTTATTATTATTTCTATTATTTTTTAAATGTTTCCTGTTTGTTGGAGATTTAGGAGCAAAATGTTTGACATATAGTAACAATGGTGCAATAAAATTATTATTAACCCATAACTTACAGGTGACCTTATGAACAATTTTCGTTGGAAACACAAAAAGACTATGTAAGTAACAATATAAAAGACACCGGGCTGTAAGAGCAGCAAGATGTATCATACAAGTTTCTTCTAACATCAATCCTACATTATTTAACAGTGCCAATGGTGTTTTGAATTTTTAAGAGATAGACAAATACTCACACGATTCCCGCCGCACCCATCACGTGACTGCTTTAAAGAACTTACCTTTTCAAGAAAAAAAAAAGAAAACACTAAAAACAGGAAATATATATTACAGTCAAAACTGAAAACCTAACAAAACCGGACAACTAGCATCATTGAAAATAAATTGTGAAAGGATTGAAAGTCGAAAATTATATAAAACTTTTTGCATACCTTATCTCTAACAAAAATGAAGCATATAATCATAAAACTTTTATCTCTAACAAAAATGAAACATATAATAATACTAGATAAATTAAATCAAAAATTCATAAAATCTTCCCTGTCGGTCACTTTTCACGAAAGACAAAGATATGTTCACATTACGATTGAGCTCTCTAATGAAGAAAAATTTAAAAACCATTTCCACTCCTGCGATATATGCGTGACTCTTCAGAAATGAATTTAGTTCGTTCGCTGACTTGCGTGTGCATACACTGCTAAAATACAACACGTTAAAATTTCCCTTCTCTAATTCAAGACGCCTATGGCTTAGTGGGTATCAACTCTGACAGACACAACATCGGTTGAGTTTCGATCCCGACCCCAGAAAGAAGTGAATGAGTCTAGTTTAATGCCAGGGCTAACATTTCTATATACTGGACATTAAAATATTAAATATTTCTCTGTGTATGTTCTGTTTTAACTGTCGTTGTCAACTGTTATAATCTATTGTTTGGTATCACTAAATTAAACTCATAGTGTTACGATTTTTACTATTAACACCTGCATATTTTCAAAGTAATTTTAATTTCAGCCTCTTTTCGGTGCGAGCAATTTCCTACAAAATCGAAACTATATTTTATTACTCATCTCAAGACACTTGTGTTTTCATTTGTCAGATCCTTTCCAATGAACCAAAATTTAGCGTTTTATAGTTATTATTAAATGTTTTTGCCAGAAAAGGCTTCGTTTTTATAGTTGAATATAAATTTCTTACATGACAATCTTTGTCTCCCCGACAATACAAAGTATCTTTTTTTTTCGCTGGTGGTCTGGTGCATATTACACATTTCATAATATAAAGCCTTTCATAAAAACATAATTACTATAATATATATGAGTTTTTATTACGCTACCCCATATTATGATAATTCTATAGATAAAAAAACATTATCATTTCGTTTGGAAGAAATGTCTGACAAAGAGTCTATTCATTCTTTTTCACACAAGGTCAGACATTTTGCCTCATAATACTAAACCTAATAATCCATAAAACAATTTCATATGAATAGAAATGACAGTAGTACTATTGCGACACTCTATGAACCAATGTGTTCTTGACCCTCGGGATGAATAGTAAAATAGACTTTCATCTATTTTTGTTTGTGCTCAGACACTAAACTCTAACAAAAATGCACTTCAGTTACAAGGATGGTACATTATCTATCTTTATCATCGTTTAATATTTGTTCCGCTTAGTTCAGTAATGTACAGTTAAAAATCGATTGAATTGAAGCAAGCATGAAAATAGGAAATTATATATCACTCAAAACATTCAACAAGATAATTCCAGCTTTAGATTCCTTTCAAAAGCTGACCTTTGCACCGATGAGAAATAGGTAACCATTTAAGGTATTAAATATTACTTCTTATGCATTTTACAGAAGAAAATTGAAAGGATCAATTCTGACACTCTCAAATATTTACGCTTAAAAGAAAATAAAGAAAAGCAAAGCTACTATTACAGCAGTACGATAATTACTTGATAATATGTATTTACATTTCATCAGACAACTTAATTAACTCCTCTTTGTGATATGATCCGTGTGTAAGCGAATTCATCTAATTATTATCTGTGAAATAGATCGAGTTTTGGAAAAGGCCTGATCAACGGAAATAATTCTTCACAAAACCACATTCAAGAGATTAGATGAAGGTTAGTGATTGCTGTGATCATTAGTCGTATGCAATCAATAGGGTTCAAGACATTTTGCTTTTCTTCATTGTTAAAATTCACGCCAATATGGACTGTCAATTATGTCTTCAAACCAAATTTTGCTATGATCTGTATCTCAATAATAGTTGTATGAAATAAGAAGAAAACATTTTGGGAAATGAGTATTAAAGAATAACTTAAAATTTGGTGCCTTTAAGAAAATACCGAAGATAATATTTTAGCGTCAAAATAAAGTAATTATATTGTCGGATACCTAACCAAAATAATCAGTGTGTAAATTGTACAGTTGCACACAGTTTTATAATTGTTTTTATTAATATTGCTATTATTTAAAATTTAACATTTGAAAAATATATTTTTATTCGCAGATGTTAATAATCGAGCGGAATTCCTAATATTCATTTCAATAATTTATTATTTTGTTTACGTTTTTGGTAATCTATTCTTATGTCGAAATCTCTTCAAAACTCACAAAAATGCATTTCTATCAATGTCCTTTATTTCAGTAATCAGTTTACCGTGTTAAATACATAATTATTTTATATACATTTCTTATATTAATAGCACTATATTCACTTTTATTCTAGATAGTCCCTCAACAGTAGGATTATCTCTATTTTTTAATTACAATATAAATTTGGTTTTGCACACGAAACGCTGATATTTGTTAAGCTCTGGGTAGTTTAATTTTTTTTCTTTCAGAAATACGTTTTTTAAATTCACATTTATCAATCATGAATAGAAAGCACACCATTAAGCAATAACTTATGACACAAGAGTTGTATTCATATTTTTCCGTAGTGAATTCGAACAAGCAATACTGGTTTCTCATAATGAGTGGTTAAGCATTAAATTATATACACGTCCTTGTGAAGTAATGGGAACATACCGTTACTTCTTGGTATCTTTTTTGTTACTTTGAGTATTTTATGAAACATCTTCGGTTCCACAACTACTGTAGGTAATAATATCAGAGCGGCGTGGTCAGAAATTACAAACCCGGTCTTTTGAGCGTCTTGAGATTTTTTTCTATCAGGTGGGTTAAAACGAATATGTTTACAATATCAGTGTAGATAATTATATTACTTATTTGTTTGACACTTATCAAAATATTCGAAAAGTCTCAAAGATAATTGGGTGTTACTAAGCTAAATGTTCTCATTTCTTACAAAACATCAGCAAATCATTCAGCATAAGTGCTAGTGAAAAACGACTCTTTGTGAAAAGAGGATGTAATTTAAGATTACATGAGGCGATTTGACTTTTATGCAAATCAAAGTAAACAGATATCAATCAGCTATTCGAGTGCAAGCAGTAAAAGGAAAGAGGAAATTAGTAATAGCTCGAACAGTGAATACTAGGAACAAGATGAAACACGTACGTCTGAGACTGATGTGTGGCTTGATGTTATTGAAGTGGATAATGAAGAGTGCACATACAATTTTAGTCAAATTACATTAACAATTGTAGCAACGAAAATCGCTATGCTCCTGAGGATTAAGAGCTTCAAAAATAAAGACAGTAATTTAAAAATTCTGCTCTGTGACACATGAAATATACGAAATCATGCAAAATATTTCAGTCAAAATAACTTCTTTACCAGAGACATGTAGAATATTCTAGTTTTCATTTTTGTAATAAAATATTTGAAAGGGAAAGTTTAGTCAATGGAAGTTTACCTTTCACAATACTGCCTCTACTGAAAACACTTTACGTTTCCCCAGGATTGCAGTAACGTAGCAGTGAGTTTTATTGTTTGAAAAGTGATGATGAGTGAAAAAATATATTTTTTTATTTTTTTATTTTTTTAAATTTTTATCATATCACCACGAGCAAGGCGGTAACGCCACTGATGTGCATGGTACTACGCAAGAGTGAAAAGATTTGGAAAAGAGAAAGCCGGAAACCACATCCTAAACAGCTAGTGATGATTAGGGACCCAATAGGATTCGTCCCTATATTTGTCAATCATTAAAAATTAATGGAGGTCTAATAACATCTTCAATAACGTTTGCTGACACAAAATTGAGGGCGATATTTTATGATCTTATAAAATTAATTCTAGATACATCTAATTATTTTAGTTATCTATAGGATGTCTCATGTATTTAACATAGAATCAATTCTTAATGACCGATAGTATTTCTCAAAAGATTAAATATATATAAAAATAATGCATGTTTAAATAGTTTTGTCAATGATTCTGTGTAATGTTCATTCCTTGATACTTTGCTAAGGGAAAAATTACAAAGTTAAGAGAAGAAAATTAATGATCAGTGGAAGAAAGCGTACATTTCCTGTAGAGGATTATGACTTTCGTAATGAATCAATTGTTGTCAAACAAATAAAATTTCGAACTATTTTTAAGAAAGTAAGGAAATGGAAGATCTCACTTTGAGGAATAAATTAGAAAGAAATTAGATCTGATTTTCTTTGAAGGAGCTTACGTTCATCAGCTTTCAACATCTTTTATTTCAGTCATACATTATTCTCAAGATATTAGTGCATTTTTAAAATAATCTAATAAGACAAATAAACTCACACTCCACGACAGAGTTTGCTTTGATATGAAAAATATCAATTCTATAGAACAATTATTTTGATTGAAATAACAGTATCATTTATTTTAATTTACCTAAGTTTTATATTTATGAATATTATGCAAATCACTTTATATATATAAACAGATTATTTAGAATATTTGTAAGTATTACAAACTGAAACGATTCATTTTCTCAAAATTGATCATACTGAATCGCATAAGTGAAAATATATTTTATTGTTCACGTCTAGAAATTTCTTTTCTAGTAAATATTATAATCATGAGAATTCTTTTGAGTAAATATACTGAAGCTGCTCTCAATAGAAGGGCATTTTTTTTAATCCAAATGATTATTCTGATTAAAGAAAATGTCTTAATCCATTTTATTGGAAATCTTATCTCAGGAGAACTCATGTGAAAAAAGAAGGATGGTCTACATAATCAAGAAAATATCATTTACAGAGAAATTTTCTAACCATGATTCTGAATAAACTATACAATGTAATGACGATAAAAGTCGTGAATAATTTTGAAATTCAGAAATCAAGGTGCAAATATACAAGAGTTCAAGTTGCAATGGATTAACAATGTAAAATAAAGTAAAATCAAGACAAATATGATAAAAGGCAAATTTTGAAAGGTTTTCAGTAAAAGGTAGATTTTGAAGTATGAGAATTTCTCAAGTCTTTCTCAAATTCAGGAAAGACCAAATTCTAGATTTCATAACATTGTTTGGACTTGAACGGGAAATACACAAGCATTTGTATAAAAAGTTTGATTGGCTAGATTGGCCTACCAAATAATGACACAGATATCAGATTTATCTCTTCAGCGTTTTTGAGGGGAAAAACTATCTATTAATCACCGAGTATACAGGAATGTTTTTTCAGTTTTTGAATAATTCCAGTTGTGTAAATTGTGTTACCCTCTCAGATTTCCATGGAAGTTTCTTAATTGTGAGAGAAAATAATGCGGAGAACACTTATCGACGGCAATATCTACCGATCAACAGGCAGCTGTAGATTCACAGGGAGCAGCATCGAAAGCTGATCAGACAATAAACATATATACGCGAAAAGAATGTTTGCATATTTTTAACAATTTTTGTAAAACATAGAATTATGACAAAATTATACCCTTTGGTGGAGCATTGGTGTTACATTTCATAAGGTTTACAGAAATGACTAATTGAATTAGGCGTAACCTGGATAAAGTGATCAGTCGACTGTGGTCACTGAAAACATTATGGCAAATGATGTTGCATTATCATACACAAATGGAAAACTTGTCAAATACATAAAACCTTTCTAGATCTTAAAAATGGAAAATGTAATAAAACAAGGTTAAATCAATAAAAGTCCTTACATTTTTGAGAAGATTTGAAATCCTGTTTATATATTATTGAAACGTTTTTTAGTGATATTTTTTAGTTAGGAACAAACCCTATTACTGTGCTTCGATATCTTTATTGTTAATTTTTACTAAATATATTTTAAAACTATGTTTCATGAGATGCCCATTGAGTCTACTAATTATTCTTGTTTTTAGACATATTTTTTGATATACCAGTTTGGCAGTGATTATGTTTAACGGTTAATATTTGCTTCACATAATTTTCTCTTCACCTGCATTTCAGTTCTGAAATAATTTGGCACGTTTTGGGGAGTTCTTAGAACATACTTAACATACAGGTCATCTATATCTAAATATGGCATAAGCTTCCTAATCAGATATAATATTAATAATGTATTTTTTATTTAATTTGTTAAGATTATTTATATTTATAATAATTATTTTAATTATTATTTAATTTATAAAGTAATAAAAATTGTTAGATAAAAATATATACTAAGACCTGGATTAAGGATGAGACTTTTCATTGAAAAGCCATGCTTACTTTATTTCGATCACATTGGATCTTTGTTGCATTTTGTTTAACTAAAATCACAAATGAAGACGTGATTAAAAGTAATAAAATAATTCTACAGATGATTGCTTAAAATTTCAGTAAAAATATTTGTACAACTGTGATTTAAAATGAAGAAAAATGGTATGATATCCTTCAATATCAGAAAGAAACATGTTTTAGTCAAGGGAATCGAAATAAAATACTGAAAGTGTATCGTGAATTTTATAAATGCACTAAATAACGATGTTTTAAAGGAAAGTAAAACTGGCAAGTCAGCAAAAAACACTTCATATTTGAGAAGATAATGAAGAACAAAATAAAAACCAAAGGGGTAGAGTAAAAATATATGTTTATTAGAGTAAGTAAATAGGACACATAAAAGAATAATAATATGTTACTAAATTCATATTAATGGGGAAATTCCTTATTAACGTTAGCAAATGTTGGACAATCGATCGAGAAATCAGTTACCATGTAGAATAGTCTCGTTCTTAAAAATAGGACTTCAATACTAAAATATTACGCCTGTGGATTTAATATAAAATATGTGTTCGAAGGCTGGGGTCAATTGCGGAATATCGACTCAAGAGTTGCTTTTCACATAGACACATTGTCAACCAAATATAGAGACCAACGTGAGTCTTGCTTTTCACTCAAAAACAAAAAGAATCTTCTTTAATGATACACGCGCAAAAGAAATAGTAAACCTTAGTGTCAAATATCATTTATTTATTTTTGCGTGTTACATTTTAACTGAATTTATCACTGATTAACTAATGTGTAAAGAAGATTAGTTGTGTAAATGTTATTGCTATATATTAATTCAAACATCAAACATAAAAAACAAATAATGCAGACATTAACAAAATAAGATGTGTTAACATAACTTCGAAATAATCAATGTAGTACAGTGATCCATTTTAGAATGCAGCTTACGATATCATTAAGCGATAAGCTGAATCCATAGGATGAAATTAAGAATAAAAATTTATTAGAAAAATGTTCAGTTTTTTGTAAGCGTAAAGAATACCACAATGTTTTGTGAAAATAATCATTTCTTTTTTCATGACATTCTTTTTTAGAACGCATAGTTTGTCTACCAAGTATAAAATCATATAACATAGAAAAGAAGTAAAAAATAAATCAGCTGATATGCACGTTGTTTGAACGTACTGACCAAGGGAGTTTTATTTTTTATCAAGTAAATAAAAATAAAGGAAATAAATAATTAAATAAGAAAATGAATAACAAATAACTTGTGTTGTATTTAAATAGATGTAATGGACAGAATTAGATCTGATATTCAATATTACTCATGACTAAACGATTGTACTGTATAAAATTAAAAGAAAATTTAATTACAGATATTACACATTATGCAAAATTGATATTGTAGCTATATGAATCTGATTGCCACAGTCCAGTGTAGGCTTAGTATTTAAGAAAATGGTTCCAAATGCAAATTCTCACTTAGAGACTTCATATTTGACAACATAGGATAGAAGTCAGTAAGTGAGGAACAGTTATATTACATTCGGAAAAGAAAGAGTGGGAAATTAAAAAGAATGTCCTCCAGCAATCGATTATATTTAAAATCTTCGAAAAGTTAATTAAATATTTCACGGTTAATTTTTCGAAAAGTCAAGAAAATAGAAAAAATGGGGTCACAACACGGACACTAAATCTCACAAGGAGACAACTTTAAGGTTAATCTAATAATATTGGTCGAATAATGTGCTTCGTTCGTCGTTACTGACCGGAATCCGCTAAATTAGGCGCTATTCAAATCGAGCGTGTCTTCTTAAAGATGTTTGAAAAGGATAAATACTTTTGACGCACATGCCAGGAAAAGAAGAATAAGTTAGAATCATTGCTGAATCAAGCATGAGGACTTCTAAACGAATTTAACAAAACAACGTTAATTACTTGTTCAAATGACTCATGGACATCTTTTTAACGTGTGTGTGTTTTTCAACAGATACACGCACAAACCTAAGGATATTTACACACTCATACGAAGGAAAATACACAGCTGACGAACACGAATTAATAAGAAAATATGCACAACCATTTAAACTTGTTCTGCTGTATATATATATATATATATATATATATATATATATATATATATACACACACACACACACACATATATATATACACACACACATACATACACACACACACACACACACACACATATATATATATGTGTGTGTGTGTGTGTGTGTGTGTGTGTGTGTGTGTGTGTGTGTGTGTGTGTGTGTGTGTACGCAAGCCCATCAGCTCACACATACTGATAAATATATACTTACAAGTCAGAGCATTATTACATGGGGAAGATATCGTCAAAGTTATTGGCGAGGAGTTGGGTACAAATGACTGATAAAATTTCTGATTATGTACAAGGCTTTAGTAGATATTAGATTTGTCAAATCAAGTTTTCTACGCATTTTGCCATTTTGATATTTTATATTTCTTATCAGATTGACGAAATATTACGTAAATTATTGCATTCACTTTTATAAAACTTTATAGAATGTCAGTTAGTCAGTTAAGTGCCATACGTGATACATGCTTGGGCGATCATGTCTCGAAAGAGACATGACTGACTGGGCAGTAGGTTGCCATTGCTTTCTGCGGTAGACTGTTTGCCGAGCAAGGCTATAGAATCCAGTCCGCCCTGCTATTTAACCCATAACTGGAAGGAAGAGATGGATTAATAATTTTCCCAAAAGTATTTGCGCGTAGGTGAATACAATGGATTCAAATGAAATTCGATCTCGGCTCCCTGGTTTCTCGTTCCGAGCCGATATCCACTGGACCAGAACGTACATCCTTATAGAATGTACAATACCTTATTAAAAATAAATGACATTAAAATTTACATTATCAAAAATAGTTTTTAAAAATATTGTTTATTGTGTTTTGCATTTTTCGATTAAATTTATTAAAAATAATTAAAACCCCTGTGTTTTAAATTAATTCATATATTTCTATTTATTTTATTAAAACATAAAATTCGTTAGTATTTACTGTATGGAAAATAATTCAAAACAAAAAAATTATTATTCATATTTTACTGAATGTCTTTTCGAATCGGGCATTCTGAAGGTGCTAAGAATTTCGAGTCGAAATATTTATTACATTCACTGGGGAATATCATCTTCATTCCGGGAATAGAGCCTCTTTTGGTGTTATGAGCTATCTCCTTGTAACTCTCTAAGAGTAACGACTAGCTTAGCAGCAAATATATCTATGGCTTCCATCTATTCATTCGACTTGAGGTTCACTGATATAGGCTAGAACTAGGAGGCGCAGCGTTTGGCTTTCAGGAGACTGGCCTGATCTATGCTGATGGCGGGTAGAATCGATTGTTTATGGTGGTTTTAAGATAGCAGTTTCGTTTTGGAAGGATTAAAATTTACAAATCATATCTTACCACAGCAAGATATTCTGCTGGACCCAGGTTCCTGGGGGGGAGGGAAAGTGAACAGAAATATTAAGATTTGCGCCTTGGGCACAGCCTCATGTCATGGCAAAAGTCAGGTATAAAAGTGAAAAAAATCTGGTAATGAATCAGATTCATTAGATTTATTAGTCAAACGCGTGAGAAAATGCACCACTTGCGTTAGGAATGGAGTGATTGAAAAGTATATCAGATGGACAGCAGTAAGTTTGTAACAGATTTATCCCGACACTTGGCTTGATGGGCATTAAAATCTCTAAACACAAATATTTAAACAAATGGATACAAGGAAATGGCCTTATCGATATTGTTCGATTTGAGATCATATACGGAACAGTCAGGAGATGAATGGGAGCGGTTGAGAGAACAGATATAGCTAACCGAGCTTAATAGAGAGAGATGAACACATCTGTGAAGGATGTGGAAATTTAAGAAAGATAACATCAAAAGTTCGTGAACATAAACGCTAAATCAATGCACATAGACATTAGAGTCCTCCCTAAAAAGGAGAAGGTAACAAGGGATATAGAAATCAGAGGAAGGGATATAAAGGACAAGATAAGTCTCACAAGAAGCAAAGATGCCAATTGATTTTATATGGTGAATATTATTATTATTATTATTATTATTATTATTATTATTATTATTATTATTATTATGTCGTTTTTCATCATATTTCGATTTCTGCTTTGGTCTCACTACGAATCAAGTCTGCGGGGAGACCTAAGGCAGGTAGTGGCGTGTTGTTATGGCTCCATTTCATGTTATTCTATCTTCCCTATCATCCTCAGCATTACATAGATAAAGTTTTCCTTAGTGTGTGGGCTGTACTTAATAAGACAATTTTTTGTATATCTCTTAAGCTGGGGTTTCCAGGGATTCTTTCAATGTGATGTTTTGTTCCATTTTTTATCATTCCAAGTGCATCTACTATCACTGGCACAACTCTTGTTTTCAATTTCCACATTTTTTCTATTTCAATTTCCAGGTCTTTATATTTTGACAGATTATTGTTATTATTATTATGTCATTTTTCATCATATTTCGATTTCTGCTTTGGTCTCACTACCAACCAAGTCATCGGGGAGACCTAAGGCAGGTCGTGGCGTGTTGGTATGGCCCCATGTTTTTCTATCTTCCCTATCATCCCTAGCAGTACATAGATAAAACTTTCCTTAGTGTGTGGGCTGTACTTAATAAGACAATGTTTTGTATATCTCTTAAGCTGTGGTTTCCAGGGATTCTTTCAATGTGTTGTTTTGTTCCATTTTTTATCATTCCAAGTGCACCTACTATTACTGGCACAACTCTTGTTTTCAATTTCCACATTTTTCTATTTCAATTTCGATGTCTTTATATTTTGACAGTTTTTCAAATTCCTTGATCGCTATGTTACAAACAGCTGGACAAGCCATATCAATTAATAGACAAGTTTTCTGCTTCTGGTTTTCAACAATAATGTCTGGCCTGTTTTATTTCAATTTTTCTGTCTGTGTAGATGGTGTAATCCCAGAGAATGGTTACATCTTCTATTTCTGTAACCGGTGCTGGATGATGTTCATACCAGTGTTTGTTTACAGCTTTTCCATAATGTTTGCACATTGCCCAATGTAAATATTGCCCAACTCTATCGTGGCGATTTTTATATTCGTTTGGGGCAAGCACAGAACAGCCTGAGATTAGGTGGTCTATTGTTTCTTGGTGTTTATCACAAAACCTGCATTTTGGATCCATATTATTATGCATAATATTTGCCTGAAATTTTCTCGTGAAAAGACTTTGGTCTTGTGCTGCAAGTATAAATCCTTAGTTTCAGACTTTAATCCAGATGCACGTAACCATCGATGAGTATTAACTTTGTCAACATTTGATTTATTGGCACGTACTGGATATTGGCCATGCAGAGGTTTGTCTTGCCAGCGCTGTTTCATCTTTTCAAGAGCTTTATCTTTGGCTTTCATTTTCATATTTTTTGCCGCAATAGTTGGTTCTTGGCTACTGTTTTGCTTTTCTACAGAATCTACTAACTGCAATTCTTCTTTGTATTTACTGCCTTCTTTTATTATTGAATATTTTTTCTTTCTTTCTTCATGTTGCCTTACTAATTGTATCATCCAATCCTTTGTTGTTTCTATGTATGTTAGTAAGCCAATAGTTGTTGTCTTGTATGACAATTTCAGCTGAATAAGACCCCTTCCACCTTCTTTACGGGGTATGTATAGACGGTCTACATCAGCCTTTGGGTGATGCATCCTATGCTTAGAAAGAAGCTTTCTTGTTTTAGCATCCATTCGCCTGATGTCGTTTAGAGTCCAGTTTAAGATGTTGAAGCTATATTGAACAACTGGGATTGCAAGGCTATTAATGGCCATAACTCTATTCTGTGAATTTAATTCAGTTTTTAATATCATTCGTAGCCTTCTATAGTACTCTTTACGCACTATTTCTTTCATTTTTTTATGGTGAATGTTTTCGCTCTCAATTACACCTAGGTATTTATAAGCTTCTTCTGGTTTCAATTCTTTTATTGTTACAGCAGGGTCTAGGCTAATTGAGGATGTTTCTTGTATTGATCCACGTAAAACTGTAGCTTTAGCACATTTATTCAAATTAAATTTCATTCCAATGTCTTCGCTGAAGCATTTTACAGTTTGCAGAAGACCTTCCAGCTCATTATCATTCTTAGCATATAACTTTAAGTCATCCATGTAAAATAGATGGCTTATTATTATTATTATTATTATTATTATTATTATTATTATTATTATTATTATTATACAACAATTAAATAGTTACAATATGCCAATGTTAAAACAGAATCATCAAGCAATAACAGCCCCTTAAAACAGCGTTTATAAATCCATGGATTTTAAATACCGTGGACAAATTAATCATAATAGCAATCATAATGGAAATAAAAAAACAATTTGTTAAGCACCACAATTTTCCGAAATAGTTATTTCCATGCCAGGAAAAAAATTCATCAATCTAGTTCTAAAACAATTCTCAAATAATAATTCACTTAGCAAATTTTTTTAATAGCAATGCACTGAATCTTAGATACAGCTGCACTGAAAAAATTGATATGATAATAAATAACATCAATCATGAAATTGTAAAAAAAATTGTTTTTGAATCATAATCAATTTACCATAAATAATGATAATAACACATGTTCCCTCAATTGTCATAACCCAAACGTATGTCCTATGTACAACAGATCTTTACTCTATCTCTACTAAAGAAAATCCTAATGTTGACAGACATTATATCGGATGTAGAAATGATAATTTTTAAGTCTCGATTTTACCAGCATCACTTAACTTTCAGTAATACATCTCATATTATTTCCGTTTCTCTCTGTAAATACTACTGTTAATCGAGAGATGCAAATAAAACTAAAGCTAGAAAATTAAAATCGTTATATGAACTCTGTTTTCTTTATTTATATGAAAAATTTATATAAAAAAATTCATCGAAACTGACCTTTTGAACCAACGTAATAAAATAACTACCTTTTGAAACCATAGATTTTTTCATACCCTTAAATATATCTTAAATTATTTCATTTATCTCAATATTTTCATTTACTCCTTTTATAATTGAAAAAATTTTCAAATTTTCATATTAATATTACACTTTTATTAATACTCACGAACACATCTTCTTAGAAATATATTTTCATTGTTAAACTTATGTTCACCATTACGTTGGTTTCGATTTTCTTTTCTTTTATTTATTTTCTTTTATATTGTTTCATTTAACTAATTTCAAAGTTTGAATTTTTCTTTGTAAATCTTTCCCTTTTTTCACACTTCTATCTTACCTATTCTCTCTTCTTTTTTCTTTATTCATTTTTTCCTTTTTATTTTGTCTAATTTATCTTTTTTTATTTTTCCGCTTTATATTTTTGCCATGTCTGGCTTTCTGTAGCAAAAATGTTCACTATTGTTTATTGAGTTGTACACACGCCAATGTTAAAATGATATAACCTTCAGACGCATGTAAATAATCTCGTTGGCTGGTCTATATATTCTTATGTATTTTTTATTTACTTTTAATTATTTTTCAAATTTAATATTTCAAATCTCTTTGTTAATATATTACAAAATAAATTAACAATATTTTACTGATTGATGATGGTGTTTTAACACCGAACCTTTATAACTACTGATTTGCATTATGCTATAACATTAACAACAATGAAAATTAGCATATATCTATGCTCTATATTTGTATTGACTCTTTTTGAAAGTAAATATCTTACTGTGGAATATACTTACCTTAGTAACTCTTATTACCCCATGTTTTTCCATCAATTGTTGTTTCACGTTTTTTTCTTTATTCATCAGGAGCCATGTGTAATTTAATAGCTTTGCATGTGAAAGACGCTACTGATGGCTAATTACTTTGATTGATTTTTTATTGACCTCTATATGTAGGTAGTTGATTGCGTTTTATTGCTTTTTAATGTTAACTTCATTTTGATGTGCTTGTTTGGGTGTCGACTAAAATGCTTTATAATGAATTGATCTCTCCTCTTCATTTTTGGTTGACCTCTCTTAGTATAATGACCGCTTAAAATATAATTAGGCCATAGTTATTTCTGTTCTCGTGTGTATTTTTGTTTGTAGGACTTGTCTGTAATTTCTTTCCGTTTGTCAGTTGCCATATTATTTTCTGTTGTTGTTTTTATATATTTATTGTTGTGATTGAATTTCTTTTATATTTATATTTATAGGTGATAGTTTTGACTTTACATTTTTTCTTTACTTGTTTATATTGGTATTTGCGTAGAAAAGCAGATATTTGTTCGAATGTGTGCTTATTTCTCATTAAGTCGTTTTATTTTTCAATATTTCTTTTTGGTTTGTAAAGCTGAATATTGCTAATTTTTCCTCCAAATCTTGTTTGCAGTTTATTCTATTGATAATTTATTTGAGTGCTATTTTGCAAAAATCCCATTTAATTTTGGTAGTTGTTTTATTTTCTTTTTGCATGAATATATATTTTGATATTGTTCTGTATTTCTGTATTAAATGTTATTTTTTAATTGTTGATCATTCTTTTGAAGTTGTTTCTGTGGCGCCTAGGGATTTGTTTTTGTTTCTTTTAATATTATTTACAACATTTATTATGTCACCAGTTTATCAATTATTTATAAGTGGACATTTGTCTTTGTTTCGGTAGTTGCAATTGTTGATATACTTTTGCTAGTTGGTGGTGTTGGTGCTACTTATTGCATTTGGTTCATTATTTTTCCATGTTGTCCATGTAAATGTAACTGATTAAGACTTTGTTTTTGTTGGTAATTTTTGTAGTTTGATGAGTTTGTGGAATATCTGCAGTTATATTGAAAACTATATTCTTATTTTGTTTTTATTGTTTCAGTAAGGTGTGTTGAATTAGAATACATTTAATATACTATTGTTTATGTTTAGTTTGTTTTTGTTTGTATATTCAAGCTTGTTGGATTATCCACTTTTTCTTAGTGCTGATAAGTATATTTATTTGTATTTATACAATATTTTATGATGCTCGTTGACATTCGTTTGTTTTTAGATATAGAAATACTTGAAGCTTTTTTGTATATATAGTTGCTGTATAATATGTCGTTAATTTTTACTGTAGGGTTTGTAAATATTGTTTTTTTCTAAATTGTTTGTTATTTCTGAGAAATTTACAATTTTCTATTTGTATTTATGTCTAATAATTATACCACTGAACTGAAGAATTTATTATTTGCTTAATCTTATTTTCCGTATTTCAAATTTGGAAATTATTAAAATTATTAGTTAGTATCCTCTGTATAGTTTAATATCATTTTTATTAATAATTTCTGTTAATATGTTGATGATATATATATATATATATATATATATGCCTGTAATTCCACGTTGTTATGTCAGGGATTTAATCGTTATTGATATTGTTGTAATGGGTTTGGTGATTTCTTAGCAATATCTTCTTCTTGTCATATAGACTTTCTAAAGTGTTTAATAACATTTAAGCTGTTTTCTGGAAATTTGATGCGTTGTTTCTCTAGATTTGGTGTTTCTTTAGTGTGTGTGTGTGTTTTTTATAGATGGGTAGAAGTCTTTTATGTACATTTTAAAACTGAGCATGACGATGTTTTTAATACAACTTATTGTTTCTTTTATGCATTTCTATTGATTTACTTTAGTGTGAGACTTATATTTATGCTGATTTCCTCTACAATTTGCTTGCTTATTTTTCAAATGTGGTTTTTTAGAGGGTTATTAATTTGCATTTTGTTTCGGTTAAGACATTATAATTATGGTCGTTTACTGTAATGATTGGTCCTAATTTAGGTAGTTGTTTAATTCTGTTGTCTAGTTTTATTTTGGCGGCTGTTATTTTTGCTTTCTTTTTATGCTATTTTCTATAAATTTGCTAGGTGTTTTATATAATTTGCTGATTTTTTTCGGTGCTATATTAATCATATCTTGTTGTTGTCATATAGTGTTTAATAGAGTTTAAGCTGTTTTCTGGGAATCTGATGCATTATTTGTGTATTCTTTAGTGTGTGTTTTTTAATTGATGGTTAGAAGTCTTTTATACACATTCAAAAACTGAGCATGACGATGTTGTTAATACAATTGATTGTTTCTTTTATGCATTTCTATTGATTTATTTTAGTGTGAGACTTATATTTAAGCTGATTTCCTCTACAATTTGCTTGCTTATTTTTCAGATGTGGTTTTTTAGAGGGTTATTAATCTGCATTTTGTTTAAGAAATTATCATTATGGTCATTTATTTTATTGATTGGTCCTAAATTAGGTAGTTGTTTGATTCTGTTTTCTAGTTTTAGTTTGGCGGCTGTTATTTTTGCTTTCTTTTTATACTGTTTTCTATAAATTTGCTAGCGGTTTTATATAATTTGCTGATTTTTTTCAGCTTATATTTTGTAATCGTTCGTGTCAATGATGTAAGTGATTCTAGATTTGCCAGACTGTATTTTGCTTTTCCGAATTTTTTATCAGTTTTTCATTTTCTAAGTTATTTTGGAAATTGTTGTATATTTTTCTCATTTTTACTTTCCTTATTATATTTATTTGGTCGTTTTCAAAAAGATATATTCCTTCTGCATTGGTGAAAAATGTGGTGGTGAAAATCAGAAGTAGTTGTTGGTATTCTTTTATTTGTTGGTGAAAGAAAATAATTTCCATCTTAGGTGTTTTATGAACTATCCTTTTTTCGGTGAAATTGATTTTGGCGTTCTTCATGTGTGCTGTATTTATGTATTTAGGGAATACTTCAAATGTTTTTTTTTTACTATTTTGGGATCTGGTTTATTTATTTATTTTGTTATTTTTTAGGTTTGTAGGATCAGATTTTAGTTGGTTGGATGTTACTAAAATGTGGTTTTATAAAGAAATGTCATTGCGAATTTGCTCGTCTAGGAAGTTTTAGTTTTCCTGAATATTTTTGAGTTGTGATTATGATTGGTGGCAGGATTGCAGCTTTTTTGAGATATTTGATTTTAGTAAGCAAGTTTTTCTCGTAATGTACATAATGTCGAGATAAAGATGGAGGGGTAATAGGATAAATCTTGAGAAGTTTGTCATGTATGAGAGCAGAGTTATGCCGACTTCGAAGTTTCCTTAGGGCACCATTAGAATATCTTTAATTTCCAGAGATATTTTTCTGCTCTTGTCACTCGTCTTTATTAGGTTATATGGAGCTTGGTGTAATATAGTAGCTTTTTATGTGAATGGTTATTCAGAACGTTGATCGTTTTAGATTTTTTTGTTATCTTGACATCATTTTAGTCCCTTGCATAGATTTCATGTTATTGATTGCTTTCCATTAGTTTTTATTCTGTTAACATTAATTGAGCACGCATGAGTATATACCTGCTTCTAATGAACTGGATTATTTTTGTCAGTTTTAGAGGGTTATATTGACTTTATTCTTACCGTGTAAATACATTTGACCGCTTAAAAGATGCTTAGTTGACAGTTAAGTGTTTGTGTTCCTGAGTGTATTAGTTGTTATGTGTGATATTTTCCATTCAGTAGTTGTCATAATATTTTCGATTTTTTTTAATTTTCGTCGTGATTGGTTATTAATATTTATACATTTATATGTGACAGTCTTGGGTTTGCGTTTTATTTTGTGTTCATTCTTATTATATCTTTTGTTTATATTTGCATAGCAGTGCAGCTATTTGTTCAATTTTCCACATTTTGCTATGATTTTTCTCCTCTAGTATTTGCGTTGATCTTTAAAGCTATTAATATGTAGATTACTTTACGACAAAAACCTGCTTTCTAAAATATTTTTGCGAGTGCACCACTAAAAAACACAATATTCATACGAAACATCATCATCATAACATTATATATATATATATATATATATATATATATATATATATATGTATGTATATATATATAAAATGAGATTTAAATATATAATCATACGTAATAGGTGTGTTCGAATTCAGATCTGCAGGCAACAAGTTTAACCGTAGAATGGATTGTGCTCCTGGGCTCATGTGACCATAAATATTTAGTATATAAAGTCTGAGTGTATTCTCTCTTGTACATCATTCCGGTGTTGTGCGTCATTTAAAAGATTGTTTCTGAATGAATTAATCAAGAGAATTATTCTGTGAGCATTACTGCGTGTTCTTTGAGAGATTCGTTTAATACATTGACTTTCGGCCAATATAGCGAAATATTATAACTCGCTATAGCCAGTTGCCAAAAGTTCCCTTCAGAACAAAGTTACGAAAAACTAAGGTTATAGAACATATTCAATATATGTAGAGGAAATCTAATACGATAGTAAATTGCGTCAGAGTGAACTATATAAATGCTCTAAACTTTCTAAGCTATTAATATACTATGCCAGAAAATACGTTATAATTTACTTCCCTGTGTAACATCAGTTATTGAAAATATATGAGTGACAATCTGCTTTGAAATATTAAATAAATTTGCAGGGAAAACATTTTATTAAAAGAAAGAATTTATGTAATATGAGGTAAATATTCTGTGAATCATTTAGAGATGTCGAATAACACTTGGAATTTGATCCTCTAGTCAACCGAAAAAAAAAACTTACAGATTTTTATCAAAAGATTCTTTCAGAAAGTATATATGATGCATATGTAATTGATAAAAGCACTAATCCCGGATTAAATAATTGAAAATTAATTATCAACTGTAAAATGATTACATGTTCTAATTCTAAGAAATAATTTCGTTAAGATTTAAACAGAATAACCGGAAAAATTTTCAGAACATTTTGAAAGATAACATTTTTTCGGTGCCGCATTTGAAGTGAACATGTAAGCTGATTAGATACTTCAGTAAGATTTTTTTTTTTATCGTATCACCCTAAGCAAGGCGGTAACGCCACTGATATGCAAGGGGCTATGGAATCGTGAAAAGGTTGGAAAAGAGAAAGCCGGAAACCACCTCCTAAACAGGGAACAAGTGATGAGCCTCTTAACCTGTTCAATAGTCGTGGATGGAGTGTGAACTGGGCGATAGATAGATCTATCTACTCCAATTGAAAAAAAAAACAAAGTGAGAAAATTGGAAAAGAAAGCCGGAAACCATATCCTAAACAGGAAACAAGAGATGAGCCTCTTAACATGTTCAATAGACGTGGGTGGAGTGTGATCCGGGCGATAGATAGATCTATCTAAAACCGGGATGGTGAATCTAAATTAACGCAGTTGATATATATATATATATTTCTTTCTGGGTTTATCAACTGACCTGACACCAACTGAACAATAATTCTGAATTAGTCATGATTCAAAAATACATAATTTGTGCAATGTCATTAAAACTGATGAGCGCTGCAAGATAATAGAAATGCAAATAATGCAAATAAATAATAATGAAAATATCCATTGTGCTTATTTTCCGATGCATATATATATATATATATATATATATATATATATATATATATATGTCATTGTGTGTGTGTCTGTGTGTAGACACACACACACACTCACACACACACACACACACACACATATATATATATATATGAGAAATATGCATCGGAAAACTTAGCACAAAATTAAGAGTTTATGAATCCAGAATTCATATCGGCAGCTGTAAAAAGTACACACTGCTTTGGCAAAACAAAAAAATCAAATGTTATATTTAACTCAGATTATTTAAAAACATATGGCACAGATTGAAAATAATGTTAGGTGAAAGATACATGTGTATATTTAAAGATGGCAACATCAATACAGGACATGTCACAAAACATAGACCACACCACATATACAAACACAAAATCTTAAAGGAAAATATGTATATATATACGCAAAAAAACAATGTATATATAGACATACACAAAATAAGCTTGCAGAAATATACACTATTAAAAGGCCATATATATACACAATATCTGTACAACAAATTTTAAATATAATACATGAAATAAGGAAGTTAATAGAAGAATTTTTAGGAAATAAAATAAAGAAGATGCTATATATATATATATATATATATATATATATATATATATATATATATATATATATATATAGTAGAACCTGTCGTATGCGACTACCCGTACTGCCATCAAAAACTGGTGTCATTCAGCAGGTGGTCACTCACTAAATGCTCATAGTAATGACTTATTTACGCCAACAACGTATATTCCACTCATAAAACTGTATATATCAGAATTTTCCTTTGTAATATGGCAATAAATAAATGTGAACGCATGAAAATAGCCTAAATTTAAATAAATCTATTCAGCATAATTCATTTTTAAATTAAAAAACGTATTTAGAACGGTCAACTAGTGACCAAAATATTTATTCACAAAAATAGTTTAAGTGGACTTAAAAAAGTATAAGGTTTCATGTTTTTTTTATAAGTGAGTGATAGCAAAAGAGAATCTGCGATAATCCATTGAAAAAAAAACATCCCAAAAACTGACAAAAAAAAATTAAAGGAACGAAAGATTTTCCCAATCCCTGTACAGAGACTGCTAGAAAGCCCTTGAACAAATACAATACATGTTGTGCAAAACAGTCGATGTTTGACCGAGAGGTGAACTCAGGCAATGTACATTTCAACAAGAAATAATAGTCTGATACAACACTACAAAAAATACAATGTGGAAGTGTTCCTTGCTCAGATCAAGTCAAAATGAAATAGATTAATCATTTAGTTTCTCCTAATTTGGAAATTCGACCAAAATCGATTTTTTTTTTATAGCGGTCGCTTGATGAGTAATTTTCAAACGTTGATGTTAGCCGCTGGTCTCGTTCTGGAGGTGGTTGCTCACTAAGGGTCAATTAAAATTGTCCGTGTAGAGAATAAAGGTAGTTAACAACAGTTCGTATACGGCAGGTTTCACTTTACTTACATTCACAAATAATTTAGGTTCCACTGTACTTACACTCACAAATAATTTCTAATCAGAAATATTTTTAAAAAAAATTAAATAATTAAATATTCTAATTAAATATACACACGAAATTTTTATGCAATAATAAAAAAATCTTTCTTACAGAAAAAGTACCATTTTTATGTTTGACTTTTTAATGTGTAATTTTTACAACGGCCAAGAATACTTCTTGATTTATTCCAGTTCAACTATGTGTTGGGTTTTCCACTCAATATGTTTTGTTTTGGATAATATCCATAGATCTCTCTATTTTTATCTATTTAATATTTTTATTAAGCAGCTGAAAATCTCCTTTTTTATGGTCTTGAAAATTTTCCTCTGAAAGCAATCGGATGTCTAACAACATGATGAGCTGTGATACAGCAAAACAGGTGTACATATGTACGTATCGTAATCATTATTATATTAATAATAGCATGCTGTATATAAATAGCTATACATTTTAGCTGTTAAAACATAATCATCAGTTATTAAAATAAGTTTAAAATATTTTGGAATATATATAGATAAGGAAATTTTTAAAACATATAAAATATAATATAAAAATTTAAAATGAAACAAAAAATAAAAACAAAAAAACTGATAATAAAAAGTTTAACCAATGAGATGAATTAAATGGGGTGGGATCTTATGAAGTGATCCAAGATGAAAAACATCATGATCTCTCTGTCGCTCATTCATTATCAGACATCCATGCAGTTAAAATTAACACATTTTTTCACATTTTTCATTTATTTTTTAACATATGTACTAATGTAAGGTTTAAAGATACTTCTAAAAAAATTTCCTGTAACTCATGTAGTAGTCCGTAACAATATATATACGAGAGGCCATAGGAGAAGCTTTGTCTTCATTTTATTCACGAGTTAACGATCCAAAGTGCAGGATTCCATAAATGTACTTGGATCTTATGCGGCAAAGGCAGTGTCAAATTTCTCATTCTTTCCATTTATTCAAGAATGATTAACTGATTTTGATAGTTCACTTGGTGTCTCGCTAAACATGAAAGAATAAAGGAGTATAACATATCATAATTAAGCAGGTTGGCGTGAAACCAAGTTATCTGCCAACTCACGTTTATTTTGTTAAACGTCCATGAGCAGCAATGATACATCTCCCACTATATATATATATATATATATATATATATATATATATATATATATATCCCACTCCACCGTGAAATCTCTAAGTTTCGTAGATGGTCTGTTCTTCAAATTCGTTCGTTTGCTTTGTACACGGGCAGACAGCTTAGCCAGATTTTAATTTTCGGAAAAATACAAGTGTTGAAGATATAAATTTGTTAATTCAAATTTCCTGGGTTAATACTGTATGGTATGTGAGATCGTTTCTTATTTATGCATTTTAATTTTTTACTAATCTTTTTGGCCTTTATGCTCCATTTGGATTTTAACTAAGTTAAAAATAAGTTAACTGAGCAATGGTGGAATTATTTTTTTTAAATAGGAGTAGATAGGTCACACTATCGCCCGGTCTATACTCCTCCCACGTCTATTGAACTGGAGTAGAGGCTTGCCCCTTGTTTCCTGTTTAGGATGTGGTTTCCGGCTTTCTCTTGTCTCTCTCTCCGGACCTTGGTATTGGTGCTTCCGTGAGTTTCCTGCAATCTGGCCTGTTGGTGGCAACGGCTCATCACTGTGAGGGTACCGGGTTGGCAGTTTCCTGGTTGCTGCTTCCGACAGGTAGTTAGGAGCCCTAAATCTTGCGTAGCGTCAAGAGCGGCTGCTCTGTTCAACAGTTGTATAATATCGGGGTTCTTGTAGTGCTATGTCGCTCATGGATAGGTGTCTCTACAAGCGCTTTCGGTGGGAAACCCCGAGGCCACACCTTGTTGCAGCCCTAACCAGTCTCCCTCCCAGCACAGATCGTGGATAATGACCGCCTGTATCCTCTACCCTAGGTCCCTTTCTATAAACAAAATTATGACTAAGCAAATCAGAAACGACCCTAAACCAGTTAAATTCAAACCACCTAAACCCATTAACCTTTCTTTCACTAATACCCGGGGCATTCGTACTAACTTTCCAGTGTAGAAGCGTTCCTGAATGAAAAGTCACCTGACATCCTTGCGCTCTGCGAAACTAACCTCAAATCAGCTATTCATTGATGCCTTCATACCCACCAGGAAGTATTGCTTAAAACCTCAATCCTCTTCTTGGTTCTCTCCGGCCTGCTCAGCCGCCATTGCCCACAGGAACCATTACTTCCGTCTATTCCGGAAACAGTCATTGATCTCAATAGACGCCTGTTCATATCTGCTCGCAATGAGTGCAAGAGAACCCTAAATGACGCCAAACGGTTGTTTGCTGAGAGAATGCGACAGCGCATAGCTGACCGCAAGTTCGGCTCCAAGGACTATTGGATGATTTGCAAACGAGTGCTCAACAATAGGAAATCCTCAGTACCTCCTTGAATTTGAGGTTGTCACGTCATCTGATTCTCATCCAACTCTACATTTGACTTGTCTGGAGTACACCCACTCGACTTCCCTATTAGAACTGAGGCCAACTCCCCACCCCCGTATAACTGTCCGTTTCTCTCCACCTATGTATCTGTCATCGCACCTGCTTTCTCAGCTTTCTATTGCTCCTTTCTAACTAGTTTTTACTCCTCACTCTTTTCTAATTAATCTTTTTACAGTTATGTAGCCCCCTGCACATCAGTGGCATTTCCGCCTTGCTCGGGGTGAAATGATTAAAATATATATATAAATTTAATATTTAATATTTAAATATATATATATATATATATATATATATATATATATATATAAATGATATATAGAAATATGTATATATATATATATATTTAAATAAATAAATATATATATATATTTAAATATATATATATATATATATATATATATATATATATATATATATAAATGTATATATTGGGGGCGTTTGTGTGTGTGTTTTTTGTCTGATGATAGGTATGTGGATATATGCAATTATTTGTATATAAATATAAAAACTAACTTCTTAACTTCTTATTAAACCAATCAGAATTTATATTGTCCTAAATGAAATTACTTTTAGTCACTTTTTATCTGCATTAATTATATCATTTTCGTGCAAAATCCAACTATTTCGTTACAGGAAACTGACATTCAGAAATAGGTTTATTTATATTTGAAATTATGGCTTCGGAAGCTGGGAAATTTAAAAAATAATAAACAAAACCTGTTCTAGACATAGTAAGTTAAATTAAAACCATTCCCTAATTTATCCTCTAAAATGTACTATATTGAGTGTCTATACAGTGTGTTGCTAAATCTGTAGAAGAAAAAAAAATTATCTTTAATTTTGCATAAATATAAACGTCAAGGACACTTTTAATGTGACTAACAGTTTGTTATCCTTCATAATATTAGTTTTTCTTACTTCACTCTATTCTGTCATCAATATAGTAAAGATTATTTAATTGCAGGAAGCAATTTATGCTAGTGTCCTATTCAATACAATAAAAGAGAAGAATTCGAAGCATAATTTTACTGAATTATTTATACACGTAGAAAGAAAGAGTAAAATTACATCTAATGTGAATATGTTAATATACATAACGGCTGAAAATGGATGCAATTTATTATCATTGTAGTGATCTTCGCAGATGACTGATTCACGTAGAAATGGTTATTTAAACTCAACTGTCAAATAGGAGCTTTTTCTTAGCGAAGATAAAAGGAAGAAACTTCAATCGTACAACGCTTTGTGTATGGCATAGAAGGCGTAAGATGCAATTTCTGAAATACTGGCAGTAAATAATATAGTCCAAAAAGGATTTTTTTTGGAAAATCCAATAAATCAGTTGTAAATTTGCACTCATTCTTTAGTAGAAAGTGTTAAAATGCAGAAAATAATTAATAGTACACAAGGTCACATCAAAGAAAGTTTTGCTACAAAGAACTTGTCACATTCACAATAGTTATGGAGGCAATGTTGTACTTTCTTAAACAATTGCATTTAATAGAGTTTTTAATTTTTTAAATACCTGGTATTAATAATATAACCTTAATATAATAATGGACATTACAATCATATCAATCTCTAAACTTATATTATCTAAAACAGATTTGAAGTATAATCCTCGGAGGGGCTTATAGGTGTTGAACAAAATCGAATTACCCTTAACAAGTATCTTTAATATAGATATTCTGACTGAGAGACATGTTCGAGTAAGAGTGTGTATAGCTTAGATATCCCGCTCTTTCTCTCTCTCCATCTCTCTCTTTCTATATATATATATATATATATACACACACACACATATATATATATATATATATATATATAATTAATTCCATGTCCATTTTCTTCTAAATAATGCGTTGTTTACATATACACATACGTATCATTATAATCAAATGCATCCTTAAAGTTACTGAATATAGACTATTTAAAAATCTTCTTATAAAATAAGAAAAAGAGGAGAAAAAATTATTAAAATCATTTAGAAGAAAACTGACATGAAATATTTGAAAATATAAACATCAATTAAATAAAGAAAATATAATAGGAGAAAACATTAAAACATTTGGTTTAACTGACTTTTTTAAGAAATAAAATCCAACAGAGATTTTTCGAACTGCTTAATAAAGATTTCCATAAAACCTCCAACAGAAAATATTTAAGTGAAAATTACTTAATTTAAGTTACAACTGTAATTGTAATTTAGAAAATCACACAAAGAGACAAAATACCCATTTAAAAACCAACATGCTGCGCAATAGAGTTAATGAAAAATGTAACTGCGGAGATATAAACAGTTGTCCGCCTAGAGAGGATTGTAAACCTAATGGTGTTTACTACAAAGAAGATTTCTAAGAGGAAATAAACTTAGAATGTCCTGAATTCAATTTTAAACAAGATAGAATTTTCACAAGACAACATTAAAATTAGAAAATCTTTAGTATATCTCTAAAACAATCGGCTACAAATGGAAAATATAAAAGTGACAAAACTCACGTGACATGGAAAATATTTATTATTATTGAACTTGTAAGGGTGATGCGATCTGCAGATTGTGCCAAGAAGAAACTTTGGTTGCATTATTATTTTCAGAACGACAAAGCTATTAAATGTAACGTTAGGAATAATATCCTGATGTAGACAGTTAAAAAATATTATTTAATCTCTTACTAACACAGATGAAAATATTTCCCGTAATAAACTCCACCCTTTATTTTGAACTTCTGGTTATGAACTTATAAAAACATTAACTTTCCAGAAGTAAGTCAATACAAATGGCCGAAAGGTTCAAAATCATGGTACTGTCTTCGGCTGATCTTTCGAACAAAATGCTGTTCATCTTAAAGCTTCATTTTTCTTCCGAGCCTATATTTAGCACTTTCTAATACAAATGTGTACTGGTTTAATTTGAATCTAATTTAAATCAGATTTAAAACTGTCCAGTATATATATATATATATATATATATATATATGTGTGTGTGTGTGTGTGTGTGTGTGTGTGTGTGTGTGTGTGTGTGTGTGTGTGAGCTCATGTGGGGCTACATTTCTAAATTATGTTTTGAAATAGCTTCTATACACATTTATACTAAGTTATGTACAAAGTTCTTATCTAGAGATTGCGACAGACGCATATTGTTTATGGAATAGATAAGTAGGTAAATATTGATTGAGTTTGTGTTCTCTATACATAGAATTGTACAGAACTCAAAAGACTGCTATAAATATAATGCAAGCTCAGATTTACAAATATTCCTACCTACTTGCCTCTTTGCATACATAGCGAATATCAGAATGTCAAGATGGGACAGAATGAGCAGTAAGATAGGAAAAATATGGGAATAAATAGATATTATGGACATGTTGTATCGTTAAACAAGAACTACTGTCGTCACCACAAATATATCCATTATCGTTTCTGCCGTTTGTACTTGAGGAACCGCTGTTGAGATCCAGGTAATGTCTGAAAAAGAACGCACCGGAACCGGTAAAAAGAGTCACATAACCGTAAAATATCATATGAAAGACATTAATTTCTTAATTAACGGATTAAAAAGTGTAGAACAGACAAAAAAGCAAGAGGAACCTAAAATGGATTTTACTAATGGCTATAGTGTGTGAAATTTAGAGTAGAAAGGGCGGGAAAGGATACAGCCGGCCTTAATTGTGAAGTATTACTATGATTTAGAATAAACACACCCGTACATTTCAAGCTCACACACATATATTCCAAAAACACAACCTACATTTCGTTTGAGTTTTCGTACAATGTCAATTCCATTTCCTTGTGCAAATGCAGCGCTCGTCGGAAGTAAGACCAATGCACGTCGGGTGGTTGACTGGGATAATTCCGATCGTGAGGTTCGAATCAATTACTTTTACTTTTCGAACAATGACAATCATTAATTCCATTTCCTTAAAAAAGGCAAATCGCGTCTGGCGAAGGACCATGGCCTGTCGCCTGGCCTACAAACATATCGACCGACAAAGCTCGTAGTGTGGTGGACAACCGCGCATCAGTTAGTACTCGTGACGATTCCGATGCACAGTGATCGAATATATGCCTCATAGTTTTTGAACTATGTACACTTTCGTGTGACACACTCGACTGTAAAACGCCCGACTATGACTCGCCCGGCTGACCAAAAGACAAATTCCGAACGGACAGCACCGAAGTTGGATTAACGCATTTTGAATGTTGTTAATTCAATTGTTTTGCGTAATGCCCTATTGCGTCTCTCGGACAAGCACGGATTGTTGTCTGTTCAGCTAGGCGACCGGTAACATTTTGTCGTGTGTTGATAGTGATGACACCGATGCAAGTGGTTCTATTTGGGTTCACTTAATTTTATAAAAATGGTTAGTTTTTTATTGACACGCTGTTGAGTAAATAAGACTACCTCAGTAACATAAATGCTCTGGCTAAGACACATTGAATAGATAGTTCAAACAGAGTTCAGAGTCAGATTTCTGTCACCCACTCAACCCGTAGAACTCTCTGCCTCCGAACGGAAAGAAACCTAGATGAATCTCAGCCGAAGGACAAAAAGCCTACTTTATAGAAAAATAATTAAGTTGTCGACCTGAGTATGGCATGGTATAGGTGAATATTTTTCATGGGTCTAACGGCTCGGAGAGCCTATTATAAAATGGCCTTGTGCAGCGTCCAGCCTCAGTGGAGAGGCCAGTAGATACACAGAGTTCCGGCAGAAGTCAACCTTATCAGACACTCTGCCTCCGAACGGTGAGGAACACAGACGAGTATCGATTATCAAGTAAATAGCAGAGTCTTATTTGGGAAAAAAGACAAAAATGTACCTACACTGCCTTAAACATGTCAACGGAAAATTTACTGCTCGAGCCTACGGGCTTGGAACTCAAACATTAAATAATATATCTTGTGTTGCATCCGGCCTCATCTGGGATGTTTCTGGTAAATACTCTGGTTTCCGACAGAGTATTAATAGTAATCGTTATAATAGTACTGATTTGAAATAACAAGATTAAAAGTTTAAATATTATAAGATATCATATAGATAAAAGTTTAAAAGTAAAATAAAAAATAATAAAAGTAATAAAATGCAGGGAGAAGAAACAAAATGGGTCTAAATTATGACACGTCAAAAACAAAATAATACATGTAGATAATAAATGCAAAGAAATTTAAAATCTGGAACTTTTAAATGAAAATAAAATTAAATAAAATAAAATGTAAAGTAATAATTAAGAAGAAAAATTTAAACAAAGTAGGGAGCAAAAGTAAAATGGAAATTCTTCATAATTTTTAAAAGAAATATTCCGGAGAAAAGAAAGAACAAAAGTGTCAAAAGTATAGAGGCATATATATCAGTCTGTGAAAATATTTTTTCAATGACAGCATGTGGTCATTTTTTAAAAAAAAATTTTTAAGTAAATTTGGACTATTGTTATGATTTAAAAAGACAAAATTTTTATAATGCATAAAATACAATCATCTCATTTTCCATTCTAAATTTTGGATTTAGCTACGATATTCCAGGTAATAATTTGGTCCTTACAATAGTTTTTCAAGTTCCAATACTCTATGGATAAAGAAGTAATTA
The DNA here is from genome assembly GCA_037127315.1 of Ascarosepion bandense. Classification (NCBI taxonomy): domain Eukaryota; kingdom Metazoa; phylum Mollusca; class Cephalopoda; order Sepiida; family Sepiidae; genus Ascarosepion; species Ascarosepion bandense. The sequence goes on from JBBBDQ010000253.1 coordinate 1,470,416, forward strand.
TGCTGCATTTACTGTTGTTTAAATACAGCATTCTGTTGTTAGATCTTAGCTCGCAAATGTCAGAAGTGATTCCAAGGTAAAAGTAAAACCATTATCATCCGAAAGAATTCCAGCTCTATAAACAATGCTTTCGGTTAGACACTAGAATTTAAATGGACAGGTTTTATTTTTTCGGCAGTCGCAATTACATTCAGAAGCGTACATTTTGTTATCAGTTGAGTGACAGATGTTGTATATTTTTTTTTTATTTATTTTAATCATTTCACCCTGAGCAAGGCAGAAATGCCACTGATGTGCTGGGGGCTACATAACTGTAAAAAGATTAATTAGAAAAGAGTGAGGAGTACAAGCTAGTTAGAAAGGAACAATAGAAAGCTGAGAATGCTGGTGCGATGACAGATACATAGGTGGAGAGTAAGGGAAGGATATACGGGGGTGTGGAGAGTCCAGTGGTTAGTAGATGAGTATTGACTTTGCATTTAAATTTCTGGAGGTTGTAGCCGTCAGGAAAGCAAGAAAATAGGAGCGAGTTCCACAGGCGGGAAGTGCGAGAGAAGAAGCTGCAGGAGTAGAATTATCGTCTTCATTTGGCTAACCTGACTGTGAATGGGTGAGACCCAGTTGTCAGTCTGGTTGCCCGAGTAAACACCTGTTGAGGAGACACCAGTGACTTAAGTTCGTCCGAGCAGAAGCCATGAAAGTATTTATAGAACAGACAAAGGGAGGCCACATTTCGACGGTTGGGAAGTGGCTGCAGTCGAGAACACTGAGGAGAACGGCAGGGGCGCCTGACCATAAATGACAGCAGTACTCCATGCACGGAGGGATGGTTGACTTGTATATATGCAGGATGGATTCAGGTAGAAAAAACATCCTGGATCGTCATAGTGACCCAACCTTCTTAGCAGTAGATTTAGCTGTGGAATCAATGTAGTGGTTCCATTTGTGGTCTGAGGAGAGGGTACGTCCAAGGAGGCGTAGTGTGTTGCTCTCAGGGAGAATCGCTTGGTCCATGCTTATGGGAGGCAGGAGAGGTTGCCTGAGATGGTTGACTGACAACAGCTTGGTCTTAGACGCATTGAAGTTGACAAGCCACTTCTTGCCCCAATACACCACAGAATGTAGATCCCGTTCAAGGTCATCAGCGAGATTATGTCTGTCCGCCACGACAGGTTTCTTACTGGTGCTGGAGTATATGCGTAGATGCCTACTTGGGAACTGATCTCATCTGGGAGGTCGTTGATGGAAATAAGGAAGAGCGTCGCGCCCAGGATAGAGCCCTGTCAGACACCAGCATTCGTGCTGTAGGATGAAGAGGCATGCCCATTCAAAACGACTTTCATTTTGCGGTTATTTAAAAATGATTGGATTAGGTGAAGCAGGCGACCGGTAATACCGTAACCCCGTAGCTTGCATAGGAGGCCAGAATGCCAAACCCTGTCGAAAGCCTTGGAGATGTCCAGAGCAACCGCGCGAGCCTCGTCAGACTCATCAATGGCCTGTAGCATGTACTCCGTTACGGTTGTTAGCAGGTCGGCTGTGGACCTGGCAAAGCGGAAGCCATTATTGCCTGTCAGAGAAGAGTTTGTGGGCAGTAAGATGTTGGACTATTTCAGCATTGATTATGGCCTCGAATACTTTCCCGAATATCGGTAGAAGACTCATAGGACGATATTTGGATGGGTCCGAGTGTTCACCACAATTCTTAAATACAAGAACGACTGAGGAGAAATTCCAGCATGCAGAAAAGCAAGAAGCAGAAAGGCACTAGTTAAACAGTTTTATGTTGTGAAATATGTATATCAATATTTTTTAACGCAACTATAGCTTACTGAAGATTGTTTTTGTTGAAGATTTTCTTAGTGTGGGTGAATGGTAGAAATATTTGTGAAATAACATAAAGAGGAATTTACCAATGTTAGTTTGGATGTAACGACAGAAACTGCTAATCCTGCCAGAAACGAAAAATGATAGGAGTAGAGTCGCCGACTTACGCCATTTCGGTCGGGTTTCAATCCTGTGTACAAAAGCAATCGGAGTTTAACCGTACTGATGAGCTGTGATACGGCGAAACAGAACTGTCTGTGGATGACAATATATATATATATATATATATATATATATATATATATATATATATATCAAAATCACATATGCAGTAGAGTAATTAGGCCTAGTTACTCATATACCACTTGGAAGCAAAGTATGTTTTTGATTTGCTTCTGGGTTAGCTTCACATTTAAACACAGTAAGATAATGAATGTACACCCTTTTGGAAATTAACAGAAACAAATAAATACAATATTCCAAGGATATTTCACACTTTCCTTGAAAACGTATTCATCTTCTCTTGTTTGTTTTCTGTTTAGACGTCATTTTTCTTTATGTTTTAGACTGGTGGATCCAATTATTTTCTTCGCCTTGATGACTGGACGGTTAAAAATCTGACACTAACGATATTTTCGATCTCTCTGTAAGGCTTGCCAGTGTGTTCGTGCAGTCATAAAATTTTTAATGCGCTTTCATCGAGTAACGTCCATCGCAGACAATGGCCGTAGGACAACAAATCAAGAGTCAAGATAATAGTTTCTTGGAGTGCTAAAAATTTAGTGCAATCAAGGTTGGCAGAAGATTGTTCATGACTAATTAAATGTCATCAAACAACAAGAAACACAGATGCACACCACTTCAAAATACTTTATCTGCGCAAAATATCCAAGTCGATTACATACTGTGACTTCGGGGTTCTAAAAACTGACCGTATTTTGAAAGAAATGAAACTAAAGCAGATGTTTACCTTATTTGTACAACGATATAAATATATGTTTTTAAATCTACTCATACAGATGTATAAGCCAGTCCGAGTTAGATTTTCTAACATCATTCAGAGCGTGTAAACTCATTCTTAAGCGGGTTATCTACCTTTACTTTCTCTAATTATATCCTTATCGATTTAATGAGGAAGAAACGGGTAAAATCTATTGTTACTTGAAAAAAAAACTTCCAACAATATTTCCGTATTTTCTGACCAAGAATTAGTTAAGATTGATTTTATTATCCGTGTTTATTTGGCTGTTATCAATTTTAAAATCTTTTCAACCAAGGTGGCCTAATGACATTTAAATTAATGTCTCTTATGTGTAGATAGGTATGATTTTTTTTTAAATGAGAGAATGCTTTATATTCATTCAGAAATTGTACCAAAATAGAACAGTACAAGAAAATTTATTCATTTGAACTTGCATAAGCTGCTGCATTTTAACCAGTGGAAATAATAGTATACGTCAAAACCAGATGTACATGAATCGAACAGATGTATATATTTCTATGATAAATGAAATATTTCACCAAATTCAGGCCTGTATAACAAATCTATATGTTGTAAGGAGATACCTTAAAGATCGCTGACGTACCTTTTACAGAAAACGATAGAATAAACTGAAACTGTATTATAAACTATAAAATACTATCTGGATCAGAGTAGTACATAATATAATAACATAAATCGAATAGTGATATTTCTACGCTATAGTTAATATTTATTTTTAAAAAATACCAGATGCTAAATCAATCAAATTCATATAAAACATGCAAGTATATTAGAATACTTTTTAATAAAATACGAAACATTTCCATTCATCTCAAAAAATGCATTTCCTAATGTCGTCTGATCAGTTTTAGGTTTTTGATCATTTGAGGATGAAGTTCATTTATTGACATAACCGATCATTTTCTTTAGAAATTAAAAGTTGAATCAACTGAATTTGCTCAAACTGAATATTTGTTGTACAAAGTCATGAAGTTATTAATATCCTTTCGAGATGAAGAGTTTTAATATTATCAAGTGACGAATAAATCAAAGCACAACAAGTAATTAATAAATACAATATCATATCTATTAAATTCAAAAGAAAATGGGTTAATTCTTTAAAAATTTCACCTAGTTAATTTTTTCCATTACTATCATCATAATATCAATGATATAATAGCACCTTATATGATTATTGATATAATAACGTCTTACATTACAATTTTCATCATCCTTTCCATGTTATAATAATACCATATTTGATTATTGATAAAACATGATTATTGCCATTACCATACCCATGATATAGTAACATTTTATTTGTTTACCGATATAATAATTCCTTACTTCATGGATGGAACAAAAGAATTGAAAAGAAAAGCAAGAAAGAAAATATTGCTAAGTTCTCAGGTAGACATTTACATAGCTACAGTATACACCAAATTTAACGCGAGGAGGATGCATATTTAAGATTTCACATTTAAGTGTTACGGATTTATCTTTTATATCATTAGCGAAGATATACTCCCACCAAAATAGTAAACGGTGAATCATATGTATTTTTCTGTAAATTGAAGACGATTTCGATGTCTGTTGAATAATATACGTCCATAGGAAAACGGCACCATGGGATTGAATGCTGCACCGTATGATGTAGCAAAAGTTTTAATAAATATGTTATAAAAAAGGGTTTTGTATGTATATAAATATTGTTTTACAGTTAACGGCTGAGGTTATTTCATTAAAACATCTGAATAACCAACATTGTTTCATTTAATTAGAAATTCTGATAATTTCGTTAGAATAAGTTTTTTTTTTTGTCAAATCAACATAATTTTTTATTGTCTTTTCGCTACAAGAAATGTAATAAGGCCACTGGCGCGCAGGGTTGTAGCTGCGATAGACAAAGTAAGAAAGAAATATAAGGATAAATCTACCAGGGATTTTAAAGAATGTACAAGAGAAAATTGGGAATCAACAAAATAAAAGATGGAAATTGACGTCGCACTTATTCTTTTGGATATTGTATCTATGAGGAAAGCTATTATATAGAAATGACTACCAAAGGCAAGTAGGGTGAGCGAAGACATTTCTAGAGTAGATGTGGCGTTTACATTTGACTATTTTGACGTAAAATTTCGGGACCTAGTTGACGATATAATAAAAGGGATAAATTTATTTGGTAGGGGCACTAGAGAAAGAAGCTCATCGCCGTGATAATATTTGCTGAAACGACAGAGGGAAGCTATATCGAATCTGTGAAAAAGTGACTTCAGTCGAGTTGTTCTATCTTGATCAAATATACTGCAATACCTCTTTTGAATTTTGTCCAATACCCCGAGATAAATACACGACCAGATATAACGACAATATTTGTTGCACGGACAAATGAGAGATTTATAAACGTGCTAGATTGATTCTAGCGAAAGAATAACCTCATGCCCCCACACAGTGACGCAACCGTTTAAACGATAGATGTAATCATTGATTCAATGTCGTCGATCAGTGGTTAATAGTGTGAGTACAAGAAGGCGCAACGTGTTGCTTTCTGGAAGATTAGCATTGTCTATAATAACGTGAGGTAAGAAAGTTACTTTATGGTGGTTAAGATAGATAAATTTCGTTGTGTAAGCATTCAAGTTTATTTACCACGTTTACCCCTATGTTTCGCGGATTAGTGATCCTTTACCTGAGCCTCAGTGAGGTTTACTTTGTCAGCTTTGGCAGATTTCTTATCGAGACGGGAGTAAATGGGTGTGTCATCTGGATAGATTTCTACCTGTGAAAAGATTATACTATCAAAGATTTTCATGAAGATAATGAAAAGAGTTTAACCTAGGATAGGAACGACAGTGTTTGTATGTAAGAATCATGAACTATGCCTATACAAGACGCACTTCATTTTACGATTAGATAGGAACAATTTGATTAAATAGAACAATTGTCTAGAAATATCGTAGCCATATAGTTTGTTTAGATAAGTTCATAATTCCTAAAGCCAATTTGAAAAAAATATTAAGGGTTAGATATAAATATAATTTCGCACTTTTGAACTAATATAAATATTTATGATCTAAGAAAAGCTGTTTTTATTAGCCAATATAATATCATAAACAAAGACAAAAGATGAATGCGTGAAACTAGTTCTATGCAACATGAATCGATTACAAAAATTAGTTTTTAAACATGTTTGGCATTGTTATAAGAAATTAATTTTGATTCTACAATTCTCAAAGAAAAATTCACATGTTGCAAGACAGAGGAATATGTTAGAATTATTTAACATTACTATTGACAAAGAGGTTAAACATTTCTCCGTAAGACATTCAAAGAACGGAAATTTTATAAAAAAGTTACGCACATTTTTCACAAACAATATTAGAAAAACTTCGAAAACTACAAACCATTTTTTACACAGTCTACCTTTGTTTATTATATGTGCATATATTTGTTATTGTTAATACTGTTTAAATTTAACCCAAACTTTCTTAACTCCTATATAATTATTACTTGTCCTTCCGCCATCTAATCGGGTGTCTTCTATATGCGGACATATTGCACAGGACTTTTAAATTAATAATTTATTCAATGGCATATTAAATTGCTTGCTCAGGAAATGGGAATAAAACAGAAACCATCCTGACGACTGCATTACATATAACTGCAAGACTCTCGACTAATACGTTTGAAAACTGAGAAAATAATTGATCAATTGCAAATAATCGAAGAATAATTATCTCAACTGATGGAGACATGAAAAACTGAACACATTGAGGCAGTAATTACCTGAAATTTTAGAATCTGTTACAGAAAAAAATAATGTCATGAAAGTAAACTGATATTACAATACATTCGCATTATATCAGTAAAATAAATACCTTCTAAACATGAATTAACTTTTCTAAATATATGCTATGAACATTAAGGAGTTGGCGATTATGAGCAACATTTTTTCCAGTGAAAAGCTGAGTACATCAGGTTCAAAACACAATCATTAATACAGCGAAGACATTTTAGAATAGTATGGTAATGCTTGTCATTTGAATTCTGTCTATCAGTCCTTTAAAACTGATGTCCTCTCGTGGAATAAATTATTGATTTAATCCCTTGGCTCCAAAAATTTTTTATTTATCGATTGCCTCAAAGAACTTAGCTTTTTGTACGTACGATGTGTTTGTATGTATGAATTTTTTTATTATTTTCATAATTTGCATTATAGCATATTTTCCACGCTTCTCCTTCTATGTACCGTGTCTATTCAAGACATTGGTGAACATGGCTTTAAACAATATTGTGTTCTATGTAGCACTTACTAAATTTGTTCCTTTTTTTATTTTAAATCCTGTTCTGTCATCTATTTAAACAATCTCCTTAAGTAGATTATGTGTTTTCCCGCTTTGTAAGTCAGATTTCCAAAACAACTTAACTCATTTAATGCTATAGAAACTGCATTTTTATCAGTTTGATGTTAAATATAAGTGTCTATTTTCTTGCCATGCTCTCTAAAACTTCTTTCGTTACTCACATGTTCAGTCCATGGTATTCTCAGCATCTTAATGTAGAACATTATTTCTATTACAAAAAGATTATTTCATATCTGTGAAAATATTGTATAGCACAGACTGTAATATACAAGTACTGAGAATTCGTAAATTATCAGTTATCATTCCATTCTAACAAACATTCTGTATTTTTTAATATTTGGCTTAGAGTTTAGAAGATATATTTCCCTATCTCATTTTCATTTATGTTTAATTGCCGCATATTCAGACCTCTATTAAAAGCCTTTATAAATATTTATAATGTTGTGCTAGAATTATTCTGGTATCTCTAATTAGATGTTTGTATGTTAGATTGTTCCTTTCGCTTTCAACCATAAGCGAAATACACAGACGAGAGAAATGAAATTACATCATCAGAAAGTCCATTGATTTAAAAAAACGATGAAAATTGAAAAAAAAAACACATAATTTGTCAACTAATTGTAATAAAGATTATTCCAAATAATTAAGGTCATTATGAATCCGCGTTTAAATGTGTAGCGGGTAAGTTTCGCTAGAATGAATCACGATGGTTAGAAATATTAAAGACTCTACAACGAAAATAATCTCAGGACACAAAAACAAACGCAGAGAAACACAAGCAAAAACATACACGAACAAACACACACACAAACACAGACACACACATCTGAATGAAAGAAAATTTTGATAATGTCACTAATATGCAATTTGATACGGGGCGTGATTGAAAATGAAAAAAATAATTGAAAGAAGCAGAAACCTAATCCTATACAGTGAACAATGTAGATACTTCTATAACTGTTCAAAAAACTGGTGAGAGATATGAACCGGATGCTTGGCGAAATATTTATTCTGATTGAGAAGACGTTAGAAATATAGAGTTGAAGTCGTTTTTACAAGAAACCAGAAACTCATTTCAAGACAGTCAACAAAGTATAAAATGTCTACTATTGTTCAAAAGACAGGGAAGGAGTGTGAACCGTACTGTAACATAATCTATAAAAACACTAATTAGTTTTATTGAAGTTTCACACGAATGGACAACTGAAATTCAATCGCAATGACCTGGTGATGATAGGAATCACTAAGAAAAGATGAAGACATTTTTCTTTTTTTGTGAGTGTGTTTGTACATGTCATTAACATTTTACAATTAGATTTATACTTAATTTCTTTCGTAGAAATTTATTCAATAAATAAATGACATCAATGTTCAAGTTAAATCTACATTCTTTAACGTTGCAGGAAAATTTAAATTTAACGTTAAACTTACTATCAAGATTTAAATTTACTAGTTAACGTTAAATTCATGGTTAAACATTCACCTATATTAAATTTCATTTTTTCAGTTATGATCTTAATATTTATCATCTATGGTTGAATTAGTGTTCATAAGTATATTTACATGTACACAAAAAACAATTTACGAGACCTCACTTAAAATTAAAGCAAATGATGATTAAGTTAAAAAATCTTAAAAATTGTATTAAACTAGCTAACTCGTGTGGACATTAAAACAGAAATATGTAAAATACCCTTATATAACATGTAGTAATGTAAAAAAAAAAGACGAACATTTCAACGCGGGTGGTGTCTGCAGATTGTGCCAAGAAGAAATTTAGACATTATATTGTTTCAAGAATAAAAAAATTACTAAATGACAGATCAGAAGTAATGTCCTGATGTAGTCAAACTTATAGATACATCTTAGGATCAAACTAACCTCATGAATATATTTTAAAATACTAAGTGACTTCTACATTTCGAAATATTTTTGTTGCTTAAAAATTCTACATTCGCAAAATCTCTTTTGTACGTTTGAAACTCGTTGGAAATTTCGTTATTATAATTCGTCTGAAGATACCGAAAGGTTGACACCAACGTTGTGAAAATAATTCATTTTCAAATTATATATATATATATATATATATATATATATTTGTGGATTCAGGGTGATGAACCGCACAAAATAATGAACAACAAAACAAATATTAAGATAGAAAAATAAGTTATATTAAATATAAAGATACAACCATGAACGCAGATTAGTCATCCAGGAATACGATTAGTAAGATATAGATATATACATGTCTTTGATGTGAAGCCGTACTAGAATTCGTATATCCACGTCGGAGGTGATGGGTGATTTGTAATACTATTCTGGCTGAGTGGAACTCAGCGCATCTATGACTACTGACGCGGTATTTTCTGCGAAACTTCGGTAATTTTTGTTATCTGTCGGTTTCTTATGGTAACCTATTGATCTCCCCGGTAACTCACTATGGCAGGAGTATATTTATACTCAATTCGAGTCCATTATCATAGAAAAAGGGGAGATCCAACAACACACACACACACACACACACACACACACACACACACATATATATATATATATATATATATATATCAAGCTCGGTGGTAGTATGGATTATTTTGTTTATTTTTTTATGACTTAATGCACGAAAGTAGGTATATCAATATACACGTTGCCTACATTTTAGATGATCTATAGATATAAATATGTTTGCCTTTATTTTTGACGGCAAGAGCTAACTAGCATCGAATATTAACTATTGTATATCAGCTCAGTACACTTTTTATACATATGTTAATTTTGTATATTAATACATTCTTTTTCCTTTATGAATGTTATTGTCCACTATTCATGTTTTGTCGTAAGAGTTGCGTTATATATTTTCCACTGTGTATGTAGAGATTCACATTTATTTTCTGCAAGACAAATCTCTGGTGAATATATTTAAATCTCGAGTCTATATCTAGGTTTTATATGCGATATTCAACTAAGCTCATCAGTGAATTACATCAAATCACAAGTCGATTAGTTTTCAATGTAGGTGCTTCTATTTCTTGGAATAAAAGCTAAAATGATAAGAATGTTATAGTACACCATTTGAGTAAGATTTTAATGTCATTCATCTTCTGAAAAAATATGGCATGGAAAAAGAAGAAAAAGATAAAGAAGAAGAAGAAGAAGAAGAAGAAGAAGAAGAAGAAGAAGAAGAAGAAGAAGAAGAAGAAGCAAAATATATGGTATGATCAACTAATCCCTACAATTGATCAACACTGAAATATTTCACAATTACCATGCTAAAATGTTCATTCATGAAACTAACTAATTTTTGTACCTCTTTATTTAATTATTAATTTTAAAATTTTCTGTTATTTCCTTAGCCCCAGGAAATAATTTCTTTAAAGATTGGGTAGAGGTATAATAGTTATAGCTAATGTCCAGGACAACTAACAAAATTGATACTATATCAACAGTAGTCATGCAGTATATGCTTTGTCATTAGATGTCATAAAATAACAGTAGGTGTGTAAAGAAGAGAGATGAAATTAAAATTAAACTTTTACTTTATGCACATTACAGGTAAACGGACTATAATATAAAGCAAGTTACCACAGAAAATAAGTTTGCAAAAAAGTGCAAATGAAAATATCATTCTATATCAAGTAAATCGTTTTGAAAATAAAAAATACTTAAATCATACGTAACATTTAGCGCAATATTATTCCTGAAAATCTAAAGATTTGGTTCTGCTATCCTATTTATGTTTCTTGAATTTCCTGTAATATTCTTGATAATAATTTTTTCTACTTGATTGGCTCTTCATATGTCAGAGATTATTTTCTAAAATTACATGTTCTCCAGAAATTTTATAAAAGTACCACGGTGCAAAGAGACAGAAGTGGTTTCAAGATTTCATTTATTATTATTTAACATTCCATTCATTTGCTTGTTGACAGACATCTCATTTATTTTGTCTATTGAACACGATTTAATGACATATATCCTCTTCACAATTTCTAATAATCTTCTACTTGTAATCACAGAGTTTGTATGAGAAAATTTTCATCTATATCCAGCTTATTAATTTATTTTATATTACCTCGGGATTGACAAGTTTTCAAGTATATGAATTAATATAATATCGAGGCAAGAACACATGTTGCACAATTTTCTCAGCTCCCAGACTAGGTACTATTAATGTTTCATTTTTAAATATTATTGACATTGTGATTGCTCATACATACATTAAAATGTCAAGAGCCATCGGATAGAAGTATGTACTGTGTTTGTGGAAGCGCCATCTTACCTTCAGGTCATAGAATAATTAAACCAACAATAATTGTGACATCAATTGAGTCAAGATAAATATGGGTATGATTTTCTTTACATACAGTGAAACCTTACCTCACACTACATAATTAATCTTGGAGTTTGAAAAAGGTTTTGGAAACATTTGTAGATAAAATAAAATGGCTGACGACAACTGCATCCTGTTAAAACCTAAATAATGCAGAAATCACATGAGCAATATCAAGATTTTGAAGATCTGTCGTACTAAACAGCGATGTTGAATTGAACTGAAGGAAATAAATATATAGAAACTAGTATATATATATATATATATATATATATATATATATATATATATATATTGATCTCATTACGTTTCAGCTCTCTAGTTAAACTTATAAAATAGTTTCCACTACTGCGATATATGCGTTACTCTTAAAAAATGAATTGAGTTCTTTCACCTTGACAAAAAGAGTTTTGATTCAATACCAATTTACAGCTGTGGTTATCAAATAACTTAGAGTTTGCTTGAAGGGAGTTAACTCATGACTACAAGACGGAATTTCGCACAAGGAATATGAATAATATGCCCCTTTGATCGTAAAAAATGTTCAGTTCGAAATTCATAGTACCTGAAGAAGGCCGGAATGTACAACGCCCGAAACGTTGTAGAAATGACAACAAAGATGAAGACAATTCTTCGAATAATGTGGATAGTGTAAATACTACATCATCGCTGAAGTATAGACAAATACTAAGGAGATTGTTATATATTTTTCCAGGAAGAGTAAATGGCCATAATAACATATAAAAACAAAGGCGGGTTGTTAAATGGGCGAAACGAAAGAAATGCAGCATCTTAAATAGGAAATCCTAGGTACATACAAACCCGGATATATCTCGGTTTTAGTCTCTCTCCTTCAACACTTAGGCAATGAGTTCATTTTTCGCCCATAATGTTTGATTTTTTTCCTCCTACTTTTTCTCCCCCACTACCATTCATCTCACTCTTCTGCTTTTAGTGAATTTTTTTAGTGAAATTGTAGGAGGATTTGAAATATTAAGTAAGTAATACATCGAGATTTATTCAACCTCAACAGAATGCAGAAAGCACTGGACGGCCGTTTCTTCCTATATTTGGGACTCATCAGCAGTGCGCATCCACTACCAGGAATTGAAACCCAAACAGTTGCGTTATTAAGCGAATGACATACCAAATGTACCAAGATTTTAAAAAATATATTTCCTCATCTTAAATTTCATCTCCAAATTGAACGAGATTTTGAACGAAATAATATTTCTCATTCAAATATTATTCAATATTTGCTGGTTCATATACAGTGTAAAAACTACTTGCTTTTGTACCTCTTTAATGACACTTTAAATTCGTTTATTTTTCCTTCAAATTTTTATTTGTAAATGACATTTTTAGATATTCTTCATTCTATTTCCTTAGAAACATACTTGACTTGGCGCGAAGTGGGGTTGGATCAACCCCGTAGCATCGTCTATCATACGCTGAATTTTTGCCTTCTTCATCTCATTATTACAATTTTCATTGCTATAGTTGTTCTTGTATTTGTTAAATATCTCTGTTTTTGTAATTTATTGTTTTTGTTTCTTTCCCTTCTTTTCCCTTTTTGTTTCTTTCCCTTCTTTTGTATAAATATTTTTACCCGGGACTCAAACAGAGACATAATGTCTGAAACGATCCCATATTTCTTTAAAGATAACAAATATTTCCGTATTTATACAGATAAATGCGTTAATCAGATGGGAGTTCTGTTCGTAAAAGCATTCATTTTTGCATTTGCATAAGGTCTGTTTTGTAGCGTATGCTTATCACAGCATTTCGAAATTAAACACATGGTTCGACCTTCGACTGAAATTAGTTATGATTTTATATGCCTCATTTTTAAATGGAAATTTGGAAGATACCTTTCATGCATTACAATGAATTTCAACCTGTATGACAATAAAAAACACGGTCATGTTTGGTTAATATGACCTGTTTTTGTTTTTCGAACTATATGTGAGCACCCTTTTTCAATAGCTTTCAAATGATAGCAACACTCATAATTTATAGTGCAACTCTTCTAGTATCTTAAGTGTTAATTATGCTGCCTGATTTATTTCAGGCTTACGTCAGATTCCATTACAACTATTTTCACAGAGCTTTTCTGGACTGCAATCGTCACTTGAAACCTTCAGTTTGTAGCAATTACAGATATTATGTCGTATTCGTTATATTTATGATGTCAATATATAAATGCAAATGAAAAGAAATAATCAATAATTAATAAATATATTTAATTTAACAAGGAATTGATATTATTTTCTATGTTCATTTGCACGTGAAGGAGACTGATTTTTATATTCCTACATCGGCAATAATTTTTTATAAAACCAGGGTAAATTATAAATTGAACGTGATTTTTTCATTATAGATACAAATTATATGCAATAAAAGAATCTTATTTCAAATTTATACTCATCCCAAACTAAATAGGAGAATTGTGTCAAAGCAATTCGAATATAAAATACGTCGTTTTGAAATTCTCCCATATTTGTTTTAGTCGTAAATTTTTTTGAAATTTCCTAATGTTTCAACAAGTTTAACACATATAATACATCGTTTCTCATCGTTTATTTTATTTATCCTTTAAATAATTTTAATTTTTATCACTAAATTACTGATAATGAATAGTTCGTGGAGTCAAAATATTTCAATACACTATTTTATATATTAAAAGCAGAACTAAACATGCTTACGAATGAAAATCTCATTGTTTTGTGAGATCATTGTTTTTTGACAGATCTCAGTCAACGTAACTTCTAACGTAAAATAACCAAATCATAATGTGGATATAAGAACTACTTTTACCCTAGTCAAAAAAAATATTGTATAAAATTGTATCATTAATAAACACAGGTTCAAGTGCTACATGAATTGTTGCAAGCTAATTCCCATCGCCAGGACAACACCTACGACCTATTTCCGGGTGTTTCTTTAAGCATAGATTTAGTGCTATGTTAAAATTCCGACATTTGTACATGCTTCAATGATAAAATACGCACTGCCATCGATGGCATTCGCCCGACGCGCCCCAAGCCACAAAAGAATTGGATTTTGCAGATTATGCGCATTATTTTACACGGAAGATTTCCTCCTGTTTTAATGTCCTGTCCATTTACAGTATTTATTAAAAAGGGGTTGGAAAGCAGAGACTACTGTTTCAGAATCAAGACGAGGCATTCTAGAGACACAACAGCCGTTACATGTAAACACAATAAAAAATCAGTGATTGTCTATTGTTTAAAAGCCTCTCTCTTGGACTAAATATAGGAATACACACAGTAATATAATTCTTTAAAGAAACACAATGAATAGTTCTTAGCAATTATTTGAAACATGTTTTATAATTATTAAGCCCTAGAATAATTTCTAGCTGTCCTTCACCAGATAGCCTTTTTAGAACTGCGTGCCTGTAGTTTTAGATATTAACGCGTCTATAAGTACAATGAGCTAGCTTGAAATTTTTATGACATTTCGCGAAAGTAAAAACAAATATATTTTTCATAAAAGTGAACAAATCATATTTATTACCAAAGAAAGTGTATTTGCGTAAATTTAACTGCACTACTTTATTAAAAGAAATCTGCAGCTTATATAGCAATTGTTGAGTCTTACGGCGACAATGCTCTCTCGGAAACAACATGCAAAGATTGGTTTACAAGCTTCAAAAATATATTTTTAATGTTAAGTTTAAACACTCTGGCTCCGGACGAGTTGAAACCGAGAGACGTTGAACGGCGTTTTATTACATGTGAACAGTTTTTTCAACAGCAGAAAAAGAAAATGATTTTTGCATTGTAACGTGACCGGTAAGGAAATTGTATACACTACGATAACCTGAAGTGTACGAGCACGGGGTAATGCACCAACATCGGCGGGAAATTTGAATATCCATGGTTGGAAGATTGTGCTCTGTATTTGGGAGTAGTATCTTATGAGCTCGTCAAAGTAACCAGAACCATCACGGAAACTGCTATCGATGAATATTGATGTGTTTGGGTCGAGCAGTGAATACAATGCCGCTGTATGAGTAGAGACAAGAGACACCACAAATGTTTTTGCAACATGACAACTTTAAACAACATGTTGCGAAACTTTTGAAAACCTAGTTGGTAAACGCTTAAATTGGAAATCTTACCTCACCGCTGTATTCACCAGACTTTGTCCTGTCTGATTATTCGTTGTTCCGATCAATGACATGGTCTGGCTGATCAGTACTTTTATTCTTATAAAGATGCCACGAAAATAGGTTGACGTGTGGTTAGCTGCCAGAAGGATGTGAAGAATAGTTGCTAGCGACGGATAATACTTTCCGCGACATATTTCTTAAGAGATTTTGTAAATAAAACATTACTTTTAAAAATTCAATCAGGAATATCTTAAGTACGGTCATAATACTTTGACATACTCAATATTCAATAAACAAAACATTTAATTTATGCATATCTCTTTACGGATATTGTATTGTTTTTATTGTGTAATAATTTCATGATGATTGTTTTTTTATAAAATTCTTAGTTCTAACGTATGTTTCAGCAAACCGACATGTATTGCAAATAAAAAATATATATAACATTTCTTATTCATGGCAAAACAAACTTGGTAATAATTGAATAAGAAGGGAATACAGTTAAATTAGATATAGCATTAACTTAAAAGGATTCAATACAGAGATATTTGTCAGCGCTAGCTATTTTATACGAATATATATCTTATTAGAGTATAATCCAGATGAAAACTGTACCAGTTTCTGAATTTATAAACTGTTAATACACCGTGGACAATGATGTGATCAAATTTGCAATCTTTCATGGCTAATATCATTGCCGGAATTGAGAAATATTGACACTACACAATTTTCTGTCTTTTGTTACGCATTTTCCCCGTTACTATGCATTTTTGGTCCTAACGTTTCATCTATTCCCACAAAACTAAATAGGTTACTTGAACTTTTCTAAGAATTTCTACTTGATGTTTGTGATCTAAAAATTTCGAGGCCTTTTTCGTAATTACTAGTCTCAGAAATTTACTCTCTGTTTGCGACATTATTAACATTCGTTTCTATTCCTCCTTCGCTTTAGACTTTCACGGTGCTAACTTGTTCTGTCATATCTGACGTTTCATGATTCTTCTATAATTGGGAAGAATCATATGACATTAATTCTTACGTATCAGTTCATAAAATTTTCTTTGTTTCGTGTATTGACACATAGATTAATTCTTTGCTTAAGAAGTCATCTTTTATTTTCTTTTGTCGTTTAGCAATTCCGACGTCTGTTATTGCAGTTCAAGTGTAATTAAATGTCTTTATGCGTTTTATTCCATCATATCTGTTAACTAGCTCATATTCTGGGATGTTTCTTTCATGAACGACATACACTCTGACTTTTTAGAGACAATAGTTAGTGCTTTAATCTTGCTTGCAATTATTTTAATTTGTAAAAGTTATTTCTTGTGATGTTGTGTATTTCATACTTAAAGTGTTGCGTCCATTGATCCTTGACGTTCTTCTACAAGCGACAGTATATTCTCAATTCATGCTGAATAAAATCTTTAAGAAAATGTAACATCGTCTTATTTAGTTTTCAGTTTTGTACCTCCACTGAACTCTTGCTCTATCCACAGGGTACTTGTTAACAGTAAATTAATCGAATACGTTTCTTCATGCAAATCAGATTAGTTTATTATTTCAAATAGGTATTTTTATCGTACGTTATCAAATTCTAGGATATAATATTCAAACTATTTTTTATTGAGGCTATTTTTGTAGTTCATCACAACGTTTAGGTTGTTTGCCCTCCAGCCTTCTCCGGGTGTATATCGAACTAGATAACCTAGAGGTAATTCCAAACTTTATTCTTCATTCAATTATTTAAATTGTTTATATTGGTCAAAGTGATGTCTGCATATTTAATAAAATATTCACGAAATTTCGGCAGTTGTATGCTCCAATATATTTCGGGTGATAAGAATTTTGAACTGAACCATTTACTTTGACTATTTATTTAATTATTCGTTAATAATTACAATAGCCACATCTTGAAATATATACAAATATTGAATGATTGGAAAATATTGAGTGTAAATAATCACAATAGATAATGCCCTTATTCAATATACCGGGTAAAACAGTTTTCAGTTCACTGTCTATGTCTTAGTACTAAGCTGGGATTGAATTCATAATAACAATGTCATCAACTAACGCTTTAATCAAACCGGTTATTTTCTTCGCAATTCTTTTTGGAAGACATGAAATTGTAGACATAACGTGCCGACTGATGTTCGCTGGTATTGCGTCTTTTGTCTTTCACGATATGCTGCATACAATGAAAGTTTATTTGTTAAAAAAGCTGCTGTTTCTATTGAAGTTGCAAATGTGTAATTAGATCGTTTTGATATAATGTATTAAAAACAGTAAGAAAATTTGCAAATATTGCAAAATTTCATTTTTATTTCACCTAAAAAATAGAAATATTCATTGTGTAAAATTAATTCGTATTTTGTTTAATTCCTATGTTCGTATTTTCTCAATATATATATATGCGTATTTTGCTTACTACATATATTCGTAATTGGTTAATATATATACATATATATATATATATATATATTATGTGGATATCTAAACTTATTTATGAATGGAACTTTGTCTGTGTGTATGTGTGTGTGTCTGTGACTGTGTGTGTATCCGTTACCTATAGATTCCGAAATGGCTGATCAGATTTTCTTGAATATTTACACAGTTGTATTATAAACGTCTGCGAGTGTTCTTAGCTAGGTTTTGTGTCGATGTACCCCTGATAAATATTAAAAATCGATAATCGAAAAAATCGTGTCATAGAAGGAATAGTCTGATTTCAATTAGATTTGATACACTCATAGACAAAGGTATAATAAACGATATTCAGAAGTTTCAAGGTTGCAGTTCTTACAATAGTGCAGAAAATCGATAATATATATATATATATATATTTTATAAGCGTTTCACCCAGAGCAAGGCATGTCACTGCCGCTACTGCGCAGGGGGCTACATAGAGTGGAGAAAGGATGATTAAATATAGGAAATGTCAGAGGGTGGGTGATAGGCACGTAAGGATACCGAGAATGAGGGTTGGGTAGATGAGAGTGTTCTGAGAAAAATTGGGAGTTAGTGTGGTAGGAGGTGTCTATTGGCCCTACATTTAAACACCTGGAGATTGTAGCTGTCGGGAAAGCAGATTTGTGGAAGGGAGTTCCACAGGCGGGAAGCGCGAGAAAGAAGCTGTTGGAGTAGAATTTACGGTTACATCTTATTTGTTTAAATTTAAAAGGGTGGGACCTAGTTGCTAATCTAGTATCTAGTGTAAATTTGTGCTTAGGCGGCACCAGTGATCTAAGCTCATCGGAGCAGTAGCCATGAACGTACTTGTAGAAGAGGCACAGGGAAGGCACATCACGCCGGTGAGAGAGTGGTTGCAGCCGGTCTGCCAAGTCAGTATCAACCACGTTACAGATCCTCCTTTGTATTTTGTCAAGAAGCCCAAGGAGAGCAGCAGGGGCACCCGACCAGATATGGCAGCAATATTCAATACACGGGCGGATGGTAGATTTGTATATGTGCAGAATAGATTCAGGTGGGAAAAACTTCCGGGCCCTGCACAGGGAGCCGACTTTCATAGCAGCAGATTTGGCAATGGATTCGATATAGTCATTCCATTTGAGGTCCGCAGAAAGTGTAAGGCCAAGGAGGCGTAGTATTTTACTCTCTGGGAGGCTAGCCTGTCCCATGCTAATGGGAGGTAGATGTGATTGTCTATGGTGGTTAGTTGATAATAGCTTCGTTTTAGAGGCATTGAAATTTACCAGCCATTTCCTACCCCAGGCCACTACGGATTGGATGTCCCTTTCTAGTACGGCAGCGAGGTTCACTTTGTCGTCCACACCTGGTTTTTGATCGATGCGAGAGTAGATTGTTGTGTCACCAGCATACATGCCAACTTGGGATCTAATGATGTCGGGGAGATCATTAATGTAGATCAGAAAGAGTGTGGGACCTAGGATAGAAACTTGAGGGACGCGCGCGTTCTTATGGTAGTTTTGGGAGACATGCCCATTTAATACCACCTTCAATGTGCGGATAGATAGGAAAGACTGGATGAGGTCAAACAGGTGTCCAGTTATCCCGTAGCTCCGCAGTTTGCACAAGAGGCCAGCATACCAGACCCTGTCGAATGCTTTGGAGATATCCAAGGCAACGGCTCGGTCTTCACCATTCTTGTCGAGTGCCCGGTATATGTACTCGGTAATGGTCGTTAGCATATCAGCAGTAGACCTGGTGAAGCGAAACCCGTACTGTTTGTCAGAGAGAAACCTGTTGGCCGTGAGATGCTGAATCACCTCGGCGTTAATAATGGCTTCGGAAACTTTGCCAAAGATCGGCAGGAGACTAATAGGACGGTAATTGGCGGGGTCTGAGGGTTCGCCAGAATTCTTAAATATAGGAACTACGCAGGAGGACTTCCAACAGGCAGGAAAGCAGGAAGCAGAGAAGAGAGTTCTGGGGCACATTTCTTCAGTACTATGACTGGGATTCCGTCACCGCCGATCGCTTTGTGTGGGTTAAGTTGTGCAAAAGGTTTTCATTATAACTTAGCAACTACTAGTATAATATATATATATATATGTGGATATATAATATATTATATATATTATATATCCAGAAAAAATATAATAAGAAATATTTGAAAATTATAAAAAAAATGATGGACATGTTCTAAAATATAATTTATAATAAATATTCACAGCTCTATATATCATATATCGAGCACTGTTTTAAATTGAAATTTTTTCTCCGTTCTGTATTCACTCGGATATATATATATATATATATATATTAATAATATATAATTTTTTAATATATTAATTTTGCTTAATACATATATTCGTAATTTTTTAATACATATGTTGGAATTTTGCTTAATACACATATGCTTATTTTATTAATAAATATATTCGTATTTGCTTAATAGCTATATTCGTGCATATTTAATATATTTATGCATTTTATTAATACAGATATTCGTATTTACTTAATATATATATTCGTATTTTGATTAATACATGTTTGTATTTGCATTTAATTTCTTTTGAACTAAAAAATTTCTGCTGCAATTATGGTTGAATTTACTTTTGATTGTCTATTTTTTTTATAATCCGTGAAACAAAAATAAATTAGAAACAAAAAACAAAAAAGATCTGCACTGTCTCGTTTGAATTGGACATACGCAGAATCAGAGTTGTATGAAAACCTGAAGCATACGAGAATATAAAATCCAGACACTCAAACATGAGGTCACTTTAGTATCAATGAAGGACAAAAGAATTTTGGGTTTACTGCTTCTTACTGTCAACCACTGCTTTGCACACATTGACATCAACATGATAATGCGGCATATTTGCTATTTGTGGATTTAACTTAGTTACATTTTGACTATTTCATGTCAGATCTTGATATATATTACTGACTTGTGTCACAATAACAAACAAGTTACGGTTTTAGAAAGCTGACCAACAAATATACTTATGTCTGCGGTTTGGTCACCTAGTGCACATCGAGCTTAAAAGTTTTTTTTATATTTATCTTAAAGAAAAATGCAGAATCCAGTCAATTCTAATAAACGAATATCTATATTCGAATCTCTGTTATATACTTTACAACTTAAAACGATTAATCGATTTTATAGCATTTCTCGAAAAATAATTTTGTGTAGGCGAACTTGGAATAATCACAGCCATTTATTAGATAAAAGATAACCAATCGTATATTATAAACGGATATGATTAGTTATTTTATTAGAATAAATAGTTGCTTTATGATTTCTAAAGGAAGCTATACTCACATGTAAAATTTTATTTTTAAAATAGAATCTAAGCTTAGAAACACTCAATGTTAAATCTCAATATTGTTACATTTCATTTTCATGCAAGTACAATCATGTCAAAACGGAAAATATTCAATTCAGTTCAAATGTAACTCAAGACAATGGAAATGATCAGTTAAAATCTATTCTCGCAATAATTAATGATTGGCTACATGCATTGAGTTGTTGCAAATTTTCAATTTATGACCACACTTGAATGAAATGAACACAAAAATCCCCATAGAAAAATTTACAAATTATTAGGACCTTTATTTCCACTTATTGTAAACTTTAATCATAGTTAAACGTAGCAGTAGAATTTTCATTGTTTATCAATGTTTGATTAAGTGTTGATTTTTATTTATTCACATTTCTTAACTCATCTTACTATATATGTGCGCACTCGGCTTTCTGTGTTTAAATGCGTAAAAACTCACGCGCCTACGATATTTATATTCATGTACATAGGTGTCATTGTGAGCACACATAACTGCCTTTGATCATGTCTATCATATCAGCAGTTACACTAAATGTATAATATGTTTTATAATATTCAGCATAGTTTAATATTTCACGACGGAATCTATCTGTATGTATAACTCCATGAAAATATATATATATATATATATATATATATATATATATATATATATATGTATTTTTTACTCCCCTTTCTTGTGTTGGTATGGATTTCCCTTTCTTTGTGAAAGTCCAATTATTTGCTTTTTATCATTAGTACTTCAGCCTTTCCCTGACGATCCGTAGTGTGAAACCGCGGTAGGTTTTGGCTCACTTTAGATTTTTCGTGTGTTTTTGCTCTACTATTGTATTTTAGTACTTTCGTATTGAGCACTTTTTCTTGTGTTTGGTTCCGTTTGGGTTTTTTTTTTCTTTACTGCGGAATATTGAATGTTTGTTCTTGTTCCGCTGGTTTCTTTTTTTTTCTCCCCATTTATCCGAAGACTTAGTACGCCGGATTGTAACGGATTTAGGTTCTGTTTGTTAATGGTTTTTTCGAAAGTTTATATTGGCATAAATTTACGGAGTGCATTCTTACAAAGTCTAAGTAGTTATTATTATCATTATATATATATATATATATATATATATATATATATATATATATATATATATATAAAGGATTAATTTCTGATAATCTTCAGTATAAATATTGCTGATTTTTATGCTTTACTAGAAGAAAGATATTATTGGCTAGCATTTTTCTGTCTTATTGTTAGATATCAATAATATTAGTAATGTGGATCAGGTTGTATTCAAAACAGTTAAAGCAACGAACTTTTTTCTTTTGCATTCTAGAGTAATACTATCTTTTCTTGCGACATGCAATTTTTCTAGTTTTAAACGCTCGATTGATCGTCTGTTAGACTAAATGTCCGATTGAGGATTTACTTCACGTTTATTTTTATTCATTTATTACAGAGAAAATTAGAAAGAATTGTTTCTTCCAGGAAGCTATATTTTTCATTAGATAATATTAACGGATATTACCATGTTGGCCTGTTGGACATTGCCACCCTGCGGAAAAAGAGTAGCACACAAAGTATAAGAAAAATAAGATGTCTACGTATTTTTACTGTTTTTTTTTGTCACATTCTAACACAAAAACAGTGACAATTTATCTTTCTGAAGATTCCGTGGACACTATGTCCCGAATACCAACATAGACAGCGTAGATGTAGTTGTGATGAGTAGTTGTGCGTTTGCCTCTTTACCTAGTCTACGTGACACTGGTTTGTCGTGGGAATTAGATAATAAAATTGAATTCAAATCAATCACGAGGTCCAAGATATTTGTATGTCATTACAACCTTAGACGTGTTTCGGTTTTTGCGTAGACCAAGTGCTTTTATGTATGAACTTAAGTTGTTTTCAGAATTTGCCGAGTAATTTCTCTTTCCAATTTTCTTCTTCATCTATCTTCTGTGCGACTTTGGTGAATAAGTCTGTGCATATTTTTTGTCCTGCGTATCTCTTAGTTAATTTTGTCTTCCCGTTATATCTCCTAAACTCTGTCTTGCCGTCTGTACAAACATGCTCGGTAAGTAGGTTGTATCGCAGAATCTTGCATTCAGTACGTCCTTGAGCGTGAAATTTTAGAAACCACCTTTCTACATTAAGTAACATAGAAATGTTAACTATCGATTTCTGATCTTAATTGTTGATGCTCTCTTGTTTTCATTTTCTTAAACAATGATAACATGTTCAGCCCCTGATATTCTCAGCAAACTTCTGCAGAACCACATATATATCGTCTAAATTGTCTTATTCATGAATACTGACATGGTTTAGCATTAACTGTTCCATTGGAGAACTTATATTATAAAATAGTTCAGTATTCATCCTTTTGTTTTTAATAACATGTAACTGGTTCTTAATGCTTTGCTTAGCTTTAACTGTACTTTTTCTTTTC
The DNA here is from genome assembly GCA_037127315.1 of Ascarosepion bandense. Lineage (NCBI taxonomy): Eukaryota > Metazoa > Mollusca > Cephalopoda > Sepiida > Sepiidae > Ascarosepion > Ascarosepion bandense. The sequence continues at coordinate 1,494,257 of JBBBDQ010000253.1, forward strand.
CTTCCTCTTTTTGTTCTTCCTCTTCCTCTTATTATTATTATTATTATTATTATTATTATTATTATTATTATTATTATTATTATATTTCGTTACTCAAGCGTGGTAAGTTGCAATAGATATGTAATCTCAAATAATAAATTAAAATGAAAAATCAAAACAAATTAGAAGTAAACACTGTTTGATGAGTCACAAATTTATACAATCTCTGGGGAAGTTTTTTTTCCGCTAGATTCGAAAATTAATCACTTATTTGACTGTGCTTCCAGTAAAAAGACGGAAATGTACATTCAGTGTTTATAACTGCAAAATGAAGTGACCCTTTAATTTCCCATAGGAAACTGTGAACTAAAATGTCATTCCAAGAAAGTGACAAATAAGAAATGGAGACAAATTACAAAAGAGTTATCAAAGTTACTTTCCTTTCGGCATAGAAATATACAGGAAACATTGCTATTACTTCAGGTCAATGTGAGTGTGAAAATCCACACATTTTAACACACACAAGAATCCGATATGTTTTGTTCTACACATATATTTGAACACCTCCTAAGTAAAATTGGAAAGCATGCATATATTTACGCGACTGAAATTCCCGGTTTGTGAATATATATATATATATATATATATATATATATATATATATATATATATATACAGTGTTTATTTGTGAAAATTTCTAACGTTAAGGATGTTGTTTTTCAGTAGTCATATTGATAAAATGCTCGATATCAGGTTGAAAATAGAATGTTTCTAAGTACAAAATATTTGTCTCTTTAACTGTGCAGATTCAAGAAGACGTTGAATTTTCCTAAATAAACCTCCTTTGTATCGTGAGAGCAAAATAATGGAGTCCGTACTAAACTTCATAGTCGTAATTATTCTGATAAGATCAAGCCACAAAAGTTGGTATACTTATATATATATATATATATATATATATATATATATATATATAGCGAGAGAGAGAGAGAGAGAAAGAGAGAGAGAGAGCGAGCGAGATTGCGCAACGTAGTGCAATAATTATTTTTCCTACAAAAATATATTGTTGGTAATATCTTTCAATCAAAAATGTATATTGTTATAAAAAAAAGTTTACTTTTATGTATATATTCCCATAAAATTCCTTTTTTTTCATTTTCATGGTGTTTTAACCTCACATTAAAGGTTAACTATTTGCCCATAGATGTTACCCTACCGCATGATACAATTCCGGACCAGGGTGGACCTGGGAACAACAGCAATTAATTGCGGGTTTTATTCTCATTACAACCTGACAATCTGAGTTCTTATTGCCGGATGTAGTTTACTGATAATCCCAGGGCAATATATATATATATATATATATATATATATATATATATATATATATATATGCGAGAACTATATATATTATATATCTTATGAACAATTTAATGTAAATTTTAAGACGGTGTGGAACCTCTTGATACTTTTTTCCGTTAAAACTTCATCATTCGTAATTTGTATATATTATTACGACGACACGTACAAATGAACAAGAGTCGCAGGTAGTTTCAAATTTTCTAATTTTTTCCTTTTAATATATATTTGTTAATATCTAGTCAATTTGATGACTATTCTTTTTTTACATCATCTTTCTTTCGAAGTATCTTACATTGTAATAACAGAAAAATTCCATAATTGGTGAAACGTTGTAAGAAAACTGACGCAAATTTATTATGGTTGAACAAATAATTAAAGCAGTGTCGAAACGTTTGAATTAGCATTTAAGTATCAAATTTATGGCCATTTTCGTTTAGGTGAACAAGCAGGTAGTTTTGTGTGAGATTTTGAAAAAGTCTCTTTTGTTTCATATAGCCTTTTTAAAGTTCCTGTTGTTTTTCCAATATATTCTTTCTGGCAATCTTTGCTAAAGTTGTAGGAAAATTCATCCTTCACGATTTGTCTTGTCCTTTGGTAGTGATTAAGTTTATTAATTATTTTTATGTAGTGTTGACAAATATTATTTTCAGTTTAGAATGATTCTTTGCGGTTGTTGACATGATAGAATTAGTGAGCAGAATATTATAATTTTTGATTCCTTGGTTTGATCAGAACGGGCATTTGTTTAATATTTATGAATCTTTCATTTCAAAGTGAACTGAAATAATTACACTATTGGAAACACTTTAAAATATTTTAATATATTTATCTGCTGCTTACACAATCAAATATGTATTATTTACTAAAAAACAGAACACACACACACATGCTCTCTCTCTCTCTCTCTCTCTCACACACACATTCACGCACGCACAAACAGAATATATATATTTACTAAATAAAGAACAAATTTAGAGAACACACACACACATGTGCACACACACACACACACACACACACACACACACACACACACACACACACACATATATATATGTTTCTAAACTGTAATGTAGACACTGATGATGAACGATGACGTTCGTAAATACTAGCACAACTCTTGGACAATTTCTATACAAATATAATTCTGAAATAGAACGTCTAACGGAAAATATGAAAAAATTCAAAAGAAAATATATAACACTATCTTGTCTCTAACGTTTAGCACAAATTGCTTGTGTTAAACGTTGCAGACAACATAGTCTCTAACGACTAATTATATCGGCACAAATATGTACATGCACAAAAGCCGAGTATCCTCTTCTGTTAATATTGAGGTTTGCACAGTCAACATATATACACTCAAAATTTGCAGCCATTACTACTATTCTCAGTTCCAAAGTATTGTGCGATAATTTGCAATGGATTAATGTCAGAAAATGCTAAATTAATTTCTTGCGTTCAAACTCTTCTGATAATGAGAAGAGGATTGTTTACGTATCGTCTACCATGTTTCACTCACTTATTAGAGAGCCACTAACTTGAAAACCCACAAAGAAACAAATCACAAAACCCTACATATGATTATCCGTCTAAATCAGAATTGAGGAAAACCTAATTGTGTAAAAATTAACAGTAAATAAACTGCGGGTATTGTTGACAATGTTTAGGAAGGAAGCTGAAGCAAGCATTGAAGCCAGATTTGTTTAGTCATGAAATATAGCTTGTGCCAGTTGCTCATATTCGCTATCAGAATATGTTCAGACGAAGCTGAAGTTGAAACTGCCGCAGTGTTAGATCCGCATAACACAAAACTTCATTGTCTAATCGCATAATCAACAGTTCCTCTCCACACTACATAGAGTCGAATCTCTTTAATCAGTGCTGATGTTAAAGGCACAATGCAAAATTATTTAAACGATTCTTTTGCATTCAGCTAAGCTCTTGCGGAATCAATAGACATACAAAACAACACATAAATGACAATAGTCTTTCGTTATCCTTCCTCTAAGTTAACTGAAAGAATAGATGTTAGAGATAGTCGCTTTAAATTTAACAAGTCGTGGTGATCACATTAAAAATGCGCTTGACTGAACCTTAACAAATAATGAAGTTCTACTGAATAAATGCATTAGTATTGCAACAAACAGAGCACCTGCAATAGTGGAAACATTTAGAATTAATTGTCATTTGGAAAGTAATAACAGCTTTCAGTCTTTTATCCCTGTTCAGTTCATTATTTCTCCTGAATATCTGGCAGCCATATAATTCAATTATGAAGAAGATATGAAATCAGTCCTTGAAATTGTAAATGTCATATGCTTAAATGGCAAGAGGCATTAAGAATTCAGAAATCCTATTAACGTACTGGAGTTTGAAGATAAAGTGATGTTGTTTTGTATTGTATTGTGAGGTGCCTGTCAACCGACAATCTGTTGAGTAGGTTTGTGAATCTGTTGAAACCAATTATTAATTTTCTGAAAAAAAAGAAAAATTCTATGCTCAACTGGAAATGGTGAATGTATGCAAGATCAGATGTTCCTTACTGAAACTATATATTCCCAATCTGGCATTTCAGTGGAAAATGTATTTTATTATACACCTCTTACTATCAGCTTTCAAAAGAGAATAGGAATACTTCAAAGATACATATTCTGTCATTTTGTATAATTTAATAGGAGAGCAAATATATTACTTGATACTGAAATAAAAGAAACAACTGGTAGAATAGGAAGATAAAGACAGACTGATAATTTCCTTGCTAAATTTGATGACATGCGGTAGCTGATACTCTGCTTTGCCTTTCTTTTAAATCCACTTATAGTTTATGTAGTCACAGATGTATTATTAAGTTTCAAAATAATGATTCAGTAATTATCTCCAGTGAAAATGGAACTTATCGAATTATTGGAGGCCTTGTGTCTATAGATAAGCTATGAATCCTTGTCTACAACTCAGCTCTGTAAATAAAAGTAACAAGATCCTGTGTGCACTCATCTTAATAACATATTCGAGTTATTCCCAGGATTTGTAATGAAGTTTTTGAAATTGATGCATCATATTATTCGGATAAAACAAGACATTCAGGACCAAATCCATGCAGAATTGGAAACAACATTCAGATATTCGACAACTTCCAGCCAGGATGGAGATCTACAAGACCTTTACTATCAGTAAATGGTGGATTTAATAGCCTGATAGTTCAAGAATGTTCTGTCATTTTGTTAGGAATCATCTAATTAAATAACTCTAATTTTAGTGCTTTTCTTTATTTAAATGTCCCCAAATTTTAGACAAGATTTTTACTAAGGCAAATTATTATCACAACCGTTTTTTCTATTTCTTTTTGTTATTTTTGGCAGTCTAATTTTATATCACAGAAATCCAAATTCTGACCGTTTCCTTTTCTTATACATCATGTCCGTATTACATACGTTCAATACTTTTAAAACAATCATCGATTAAGGTTTTGAAAACATTTGGAATATGTCTGCGTAAATTTTGATGACTGAATCCAATACAAACTAATATTTTAAAAGAATGCCTAGATGAATATGTATAGTTTATGGATTTCTTAAAATTTGTATAAAAATGGTTTAACAAATGGGTATGAAAGAAACACGTATATGCAAATTTTGTTAATTTCGTTTAGTGTTTTATCGTAAGTTGGTCCCATAGCAAGCCAGTTTTGACAAATCCAATATATATAGAAAAACAGCTTGTTTTAAAAATTTAGAGGAGAATAATAACTAATAAATAATAATAATAATAAACAGTTTCTACAGACAGCTAAAAACTCACACACACTTACATTCGTGCACACATACATGAACAAACACACACACACACATATATATATATATATATGTGTGTGTGTGTGTGTGTGTGTGTGTGTGTATATATATATATATAATTGGTTTCTTAATTCCTTTTTTAGCTAAATTTTTTGGTTGGTTTATATAAAAACTTATTTAAAAGCAACCCTATGTCCTCATATATTTTGAGGATTAGATTTCATGGAGAAACCAAAGCTTGCCACTTTAAAATAAATTTCCTACATGCTTTCCTTCAGTTAACTGTGGAGCTAGACACTGCTTCTGCGTTATGTTTCGTATGGGCTTGTTGAATAGAATGAGGGACGCTCATTACCAATGTTAATCGCAAAAATATCATTACACTAATTAGAATTCTTTTGTCCTCAGTTACCTGGAATTAAATCTAATGCTCACATTAGCACATTGATTATATGGTTTCCTTTTTTATTGGACATATTAACTGCTATAATTTATAGTATTTACGGGAATGTGGATAATGTTGTTTACCATATGACCAAACTTAAAGCTAGATATTTTAGTGCTCCGTTAGTTTTAAATACTTGTTTTGTTCTATGTATATGCAACTAACTTGTTTGACAGATGCAGGCAGACACTTATCAACAGAATGTAGTCATATATAAAATTATGTTTCCCTGTTGTTATGTTACCTATTTAATCTGACCCTGTTTCCTTGTTTTCTTCCCTTTTTTTGTAAGCATAATTTTTATTACATTCCAAATATATTTGTAGCTTATAAATTTAAATGTTAGTTTGAAGCTGGTTACTTACAGCAAACCAATGAACCACTTGAAACGCAGATTGGATACATACCTTCTAATATAAAAGAAATACAAGATTCAATCAAATTGTGAGTCAGCTATCGGGAAGCATTTGTTAGATTAATAAAGAAGTGATATCAAGTACATCGATACTGTATTTAAAATTCTATGAAGAGCAAGTTTAGCCAAATGTTTGAGAATCTTGGAACACTCTCTATAGAGTTACATTAACCATCTCTTTGTGGACATAAAGTTAAGTATGTTCTTTTACGTTTCGGAGGATTGTATGTAGTTTTTCTATAATATAATACTCGAAAACTAGGCACTTTATTTTATTGCCATCTTCCTTAATTCTTTTTCATCTTTTACAAATTTCACTTTGAATCGAGGTTTTTCATTTAACTCTTCTGCATAAACTTTGTTTCACTCTACTTTTTTTTTATTTTGTTTATCTAAGAAGATATAAATGTATAATTCTGAAGAAATATTGGTCGAAGAGAGAGAGAGAGAAAAAGAGAGGGAGAGAAAGAAAGTGATTTAGAGCTTGTGTTAATATGCTTAACTCAATAATTAGGAAAGTTCCAGAAGTATTTTGATAGATTAATACCGAATAATTGTTCGTCAATTTGATAATAAGCTCTAAATTAGACATTCAATTTTGAAAAATATATTCGTAGAATTTTGATATATTCTTGGAAACCAAAGAAGCAATAATATGTAAAGAAATAAACCGCACGAACATTTTCGAAATCAACTGTCTTACATCGTTTGTAAACTTCAGAAGAAATATGTGCCATGGGAAATGCCTTTTGCCTGTAATTTCAGAAAGAATCAACGGTCCGGGTGTAACATGTTTTATTTCCATTTCGCTCTGTGCAGAAAGAAATGTCATGTTATTCACTGGCGCTTAAAAAAACTTTTATGACAAGAATATAAAACGAAGGCAAAATCGTTGGAATATCCTGGGGAAGATTCAGCCTGAACGAAACCTGCTTCGGGGAACATTTTTACAATATTTTATTAAAAAAGAATACATTTCATTTCAAGATATGTTCGATACTAGGCAAGATGTTTCTTTATATTTCTATACTAGGAATTATATTCAATTTGAATGCTGCTATAGTATAAAAGAATCTATGTCGGTAGCTAATCCGTGATATTTTGATCAATAACAGAACCAATTTCGTATGTTAAAAATTCGACACATAAATCTTGGAACAAATTAGGCTAGAGTTTTGCGCTATATGAAGCACTTATTTGTAACATGATTAGATTCACGATGTTTTATAAACTGTAATCAAATCAAAACATCAATGTATTTTCCATGATTTCTTCTTTTCATGAAAACTTTTGTAATATTCCAGAAGAATAATGTGTAGGCCCTGTACTGGCAAATCTTGTAATTTTCAATAAGATCAAAACAGATTTATGTATTCATGATTTACATCTTCCTGTCATCACCACTCACGAGTCTGCTGTATTGTTGATAAGGTAGGGTTACTATACTGATGACATAATTAATCATAATTTAATTTGTAACCATTTGAACAAAAAATCGACAAATGTAATGTCTCAAGTTAAGCCTTACCTTAAATGAAAACACTAGAATGTGAATGAAAAAGTGATGGTATGTATCTTAGATTTATTATAAATATTGAAGATGTGCAATTAATAAATTACGATCGTATGAAATAAGTGTGTGTATTGTTAAGTAATAATACATTAAGAGAAATTGAAGTGATTGAGCAGATAATAATCTACACTAGGGTTAGTTTTTCCCTACACCGCAAATTTCTTCAAAACTAAAACATATCCTATATACTCGAGTAATGTTTTGCAATGGTCTGCTGAAATCGATATTTTTATATGAGTTTCGTGCATGATAGTTAATTATTTTCTGAGATATTTAGGCTGTCAAAAATGTACAATCTTTTCTCAGACCAATTATCAAAAATGGCTTCGGGAAAATGAAGCACTTATGATTTATTAAGGTCCACACTTAAAACATCATAGATTTGAGCTAAACAATCACAAACATCGGATTTAGAATAATGTCATAATGTTAACTTTTTTATAAACATGAGTATATGTTTAGTAAGGATGTCTCATGATACTGAAAAGCATGATAACATTTTTTTTAGAAAAGAGAAAGTATTTTTTGAAAAAGTTATAACGGAATTATTTTTAAATTTTAACCAACAGAAGCACTGGCTGATCGATCAGCAAATGCTGAGTGTTACCAGATAAAGAAATCGGTAATATTAGCATTACCATTTACAAATAAATGTACATTAATTTGCCGATAGCAACACTCTTAAAAATAAATGATTATATGTATTTACACCGATTAAATTAATCCCTAGTTTTAAAAAAAACATTTTGTAGGCAAACAGCAAGGTTGTTGTGTCAGATATATTTGTTCAATCAATTATAAATATGTTTGGAATAATTGAACTATAATCTTTACCCTGATAAAACTTTACAAGATTGATCGGACATTACACATTTTGTAATCCATCCGCTTAGAACAAAAACAGTCGAAGTACAAAAAGATTATCTTTCCGTAAATCTTAATTTGAAATATATTCATAGAAATAAAGATTTTTTTTTCTTTTCGAGGAGGATTTATTTAACAATCTTTGAGAACATATGACATAGTGGACCTATTCTCTGAAGACATCACACAGTGTAATGTAATCCGATTCGAAAGCTTACAGATTTTCTTATATTAAAGACATTGTAAATTCAACACCAGATTTTTTTTCGATCTCAATTTTTCTTATTAATATTAATAATTGAAACGGTGAATACGTTAATGCTCACTTGAAAGTCACGTCTGAATATCAAAAAGAAATGTGATATTATATGAAGATTTCTAAAAAAAAATGTATTATTGGAAAAGCCGTCACAAACTATAAATTTAAATAGAAAATGCCACTAATTAATGCTTTCTGGAAAGAAATCTGTTATTTTTGTAACTTAATAAATAAAAGAAAACATCTGTATTAATCCTCATTTAAATTTAAACTGTATTTTATTTTTACTTATACTTTATAAATGTCCCAAAATTTAAAATTGTGAAGTAATGGAAAAAGAAATAAATAAAACAAAATCATATACAGGGGGTTAGAAAGTCATAAGGTTCCATGAGAAACTGGTTAAAGACTTACTCATGGCGTCTGTTTATCATGTTCTCTGAAGTCAAGATTTGTTTCCGAAGTGAATTCCTAAAACAAATAAAGTATATATATATATATATATATATATATATATATAGAGAGAGAGAGAGATATTAAGCAACTCAGAAAGTCAAATACATCCAATGATTTTACCTCAAAAACAGTGCAGATTCGTCAAAGTCACTGAAACAAGGAACGCTATATTTATTATTTGGATGCTCTCCGAAAGGGCAATACACATGAAGTACTTGTGCCTATATTTTCTTTGATTATGCAAAATCGTTTGACAAAATACGCCACAAAAAATGTTGGAAACGCTCAGCAGCTTTGACATATTTGGATAAGAATTAAGGATAATCAAGAATCTCTACTGGCAGCAAACCGCTTTCATCAGCAGATTTACAAACGGGTGTAAAACAGGGATGTGTCTTTTTACTGGATCTATTCAACTTGTACAGTGAGTCTATATTGAGGATCCTAGATGTTATTCCAGCATTTGTCATTGTAGGCCACACTTTCAACAACATAAGTTACACAGATTATACAGTGCTGAAACAAGGAAAAGCAACTATAAGACCTCCGACAGAACGTAGCTGAAGAGAGTGGCAAAAAACGACTACAAATAAACTGCATGACAACCGAATACATGGTTATCATTAAAAAGAGCATTCCAAAATGCCAAATACAGGTAGTGGATACTAAAATCAAGCACGTACCAAAATTTAAATGCCTGGGAAATGTTCTACCGGAAGAATGGAAGTGTGACACAGAGATCCGAAGGCGAATTTGCATGGTGAAGTAGACGTTCCAGATTCTGAGTAGAGTGCTAAGAGACAGAAAATTTTGTTAGAAACAACGAAGACACAACTGAATTGCTATGGAATGTCAATTCTTCAATATGGCAGTGAATATTGAACAATAACGTCAAAGATTAAAGAAAGCAACTGAAATGTGGTTCTACAGAATGATACTGCGGACCGAGCATGTGTGAAATGATGAAATATTGGAAAATATGGAAACAAAAAGGAAATTAACATTGATCATCAGAAAGAAAAAACTGAAATTCCTGGAACATGTAATGAAGAAGAAGAACTTGGATAACCTGATAATAATAGGCCTGTGGAAAGCAGCGAATAACATATTTGAAAGGCCAAACCATGTGGATGATAGAACTGTGTTTGTTTGGTGTTAGAAGAGAAAACGTGCTAAGAACCACCATGGATAGAGAGACGCGGAAATCCATGGTCGCCTACCTTATGAAATGACAAGGCTCATAGGAAATGAAGAATATATTGACACTTATATTCATGAAGATGCGATTGTTCCATTTATTACTGATACGATTGTCAGTTGATTATTATCAGAATATTATTTTCGCTGACCCCATATTCAAGCTATTCAGTTCTATAACATATAAGCATATTTATGCGTGAGAAGTTTATTTAATCAAACATATTATTTGACTGCATATATGTGGCTGCAGAATAAATGCCATATGTGATACACGCTTGGGCGATCATGCCTTGAAATATACATGACTGACTGTGCAATTGTTTTTCGTGCAGTAGGTTGCTATTACTTTCTACCGTAGACTGGTTACCAACCACCACCAGAGAACACAATCTGTCCTGCTATTTAACCTATAGCTAGAGAAAAATAGGCAGATTAATGCCTTTCTCAAGGGACTTCTAGCGTACGTGAAAGCAACGAATGTACCTGAAATTACGCGACAAAATAAAAAATAAAAAGAAACAGAATTCTACAAATAAAGGAACATATATTTTCATAAATTATCAAGTCTTTTTTATTAAAAATTGTTCTAGACAAACAGCACAAATTCTGTGACAAATATAATTGTTCAGTAAATTATAAATATTTTTAGAATAATTGAACAATAGTCTTTTCCCCGATAAAACTTTAAAAATTGATCATACATGAAACATTTTGTAATCTATGCGCCCAGAAGAAACACAGTCGATGTGCAAAAAGCTTATCGTAAAAAGTAAAGATTTTGCCAATAACAGATCAAATCAGTTGATGGCTTTCAACATCAGGAATAAATATGTGGATAATACATCTTACACAAATAAGAAACAATGACATCATAAGGATGTTAGCGATAAGAACAGACACGAGAAAATTATTTTCAAGAAGAAATGATTTAATAGGAATATTTTATAAATTGTAACGCACGGAAGCACTGCCGGGTTGGTCTATGAATGCTGAAATCTTCCTTATAAACAAACTGCTAATAATAAAATACATTATTTGAGAAGTGAAAATAGAAAGGCTGTTTCTTGTATACAGTTTTGAATATTATTGAAAGTATCGTGGCAGATGTTATGAAATTATTATTTATAGATTTTGATTTTTAATAAGTGAGAGGTGCGATAGAATAAACTGATAGTACAACTGCAGGGAATATCTGGTCATTTCTACGTTACAATAATGAATCGTTACAGCAAAGCGTATACTTCACTGAATTAATAAATTTTAGGTATCATAGATAGATTTCATCAGAACAATTACCATTAAAGTATTTAAAAAGTCGCAAGACTACATTGCAGATGTGGAAAATGAGTAAAGATAGGATGGTAGGCCAGCACTAGAGACATTGCAGATTCTTTGAATTTTATCGAGAATCTATACGCTTACAGCTGAAGAATCAGACAATATGTGACAGCACAATTTATAGCATAAACGAATGAAAGACTTATGAATATTGAAGATAGATTCTGGAGAGGATAATACATCCAACCAAATTCACTAGCAACTGACATAGCAATTAATTCAATATAATCTTGTCATTACACTTAAGCAGAAATGATTAACTCTAGAAAAAGTAACTCTTGTAGGTTGGCATCAGCTACACAGATAGAAGGCAGAAAGGTCTCCCTTTGATGAATAATAAATAGTACTTTAGTTTTGAAGACGTAAAGATTAACACGCTATTATTTATTCAATTTAAAACAAATTAAATGTTATTTTTTAAATCTGCCTTTGAGATCAGCTTTCAATTTGTCCCGGGTTCTTATCTCAACATAGTCTATTATTCAGGAATTGACTTTTAGATTTTATCAGCATAATGAGGCGTTTCCGTCTGCAAACTTCTCGGAAATTGCCTTAAAAGTATACAGTGGCTTAACGTATGACCTCTGAGTGATTTCAACTGTATATCACACCCAAATTAATGCAACATATGCCAGCATTGAGTCCTAACACACATTTTTACTTTAAATATAAACCTAAATACTTTCTAGTGGGAGGATTTTACGACATTTTTAAATGACGATTAATTTGAGCAGGCATTGTAAGAAGATTGCAGGAATAAACCAGGTGCTGCTCCGTTACGTCACATGGCTATTAATCTGATGATCACGCCGTCAAAGTGATGGCAGAATATCTTGGAGAATGAAATGACTAACGGGATGATATTACCCTGCCAGACAAGCTTATAATCATCCTGTTGTCAGAATGTCAGTCAATAGAGTCATACAGTAATGTGAACGCACATTCAATACTTTGAAATTCCCATCAACCAATGCAGAAATTTAAATTTAGTTGAAACAGTTGACATTCTCTGTTTTTGAACATATTTTCAAATATTTCCAACATATGATCATATTAATGGCATAAAATGATGTCCCAGTTAAGTGCAGAATTCAGTTTGTTGATGGGTTTAAATTTGAGTAATTTATATTTTCTTAAATCTTCAATAAAATTCATCATAGACTAAAACACTTAAATACAGAATGTCACAAATATTTATTTAAAAAATCTTCTTTGTATTTACATTAGAGAGTGTAGATTTATTTTAAAATATTATGTGCCCTAATAATGTTGCATGTCTTTGTACATACACACATACACACACACACACACAACACACGTGTTTATACACTGCTGCTCAAAACATAAAATCCAATTAAAATATTGAAAGCAACACATTTTGCGATGTTATACTCATCCATTTATTTCAGAAGGGCATCAAGAAATTAAAGGAAGAAATTAAATAATAAAAAGTAAAATATCTTTAGCACGTAATATGGAAAGTCTGAATACTTGTATAGATTCTCATTTCTTTAAGACAATACCTGAAAAAAGTCCAAAATAGATTAGATTATGTCCAACAAGTTGTCTCAGTCGTGAATGAACTACGCCATTTTGAATTGATTAAAGAGAATCACTTTGACATGGCAGATTTCAGCGTACGTTGAAGGCTAGCTGTAATGTTATTCAAAGTGACACATAAGGATGTCATGCCCATTCTGTAATTTTTTTTATTTATGTAGATTTCCCTGGTTACTCAACCCTACACATTTTCAGTGGGGTTCCGGTCGGACAAACACGCAAGATGGTAAAAAATAATCCAATTATTCATCATGAAAAATTCCATTCTCTTGCTTGCAGTATTGATTGCAGTATTGTTATGCTGAAGGATACACATGCAAGGGAAATCATTCATTAATGAAGCTTTGTCCAACATGACGATGTGAACATCCGAATTCTGATTTCACTTATTAACCTTGAATTTCTTTTTTCCTTGGTAAGTAGTAGAACCCCTTATCGTTGGGATATTGATATCTTGCTTGTGACATTAGAAAACATAAAACGTACACGCCCTTATTTTTCATTAGAATACCAAATCTTCTCCCATTTTCTAGGTTTCATGTTTGGTGTTTCTCAGCAAATTTCGGCCATGCTGTTTTGTGGTGTCGAAAAGGGGTGAACACTGGGGATGCTTCTGGTTTTAACGACTCAAAGAAGCCCTTTTAAATGTTTAACTTATATTCTTGTTTCTTAAGTGATTTAAGCCGATTAGATGATCAGATGATGTCGTTCTGAAAAACCCTTGGAATCCTCCTGCCCAACGCCGACGAACAGTTCTGTGAGCTACCACATGCTATTTACTTTTCCTCTTCCATATGGGCATTTAAGAAAGTTACAACAGCGTTTGTACGATGGACAATCTCAATTGCACATTGAGCAAAATCTAGCGTTTGCAAATTGAGGATTCTGCCACTTTCTAACTCTCTCAAATAAGTCTTTTCATGATTTTACCTAAGTTGACGCAGATATAATATTGGGACAACTAACAAATAACAACGCTAAAACTGAATTCTTTTTTTGTTTCTATTAGACTAGCAGTTTGGCCAAATCTCACTCTCTTTCTCCCTCTCTCCCCCTCTCTCTCTCTATATATATATATATATACATATATAAAGAGAGAGAGAGAGAATCGCGCAAAACAAATCCAATTTAAATATATATTAATTAAGAATATCTTTTATTAAACGAATTATAACCACAATATGATGCAAATGACTACATTTATCTTACATGGTTGCCCATGTGAATAAGTTTGCACATTTGTCAAAACAAAAGACACATCTGCATTTTATTAGTAAGCTATATGTACTGTAGACAATTAGCCCATTTCGTGGGCAGAATTTTACAGTCTCTGGTTAAATTTAAAGAAATATATATACCAAAATAAAAATAACTGTATAAAGCTTTAAAAATGTCTAGCTCCGATCGATAATGATAGAAAAGGTTACAAAACCTAACAAAATGAATATCTGTGCAAAAACATATTTATAACTGGAAAACCTCTTGTATAAATCGCAATTAAGAAAAGGCCGTAAGCAAAAAATTAGTGCAAGAGCACGCTGACATGTAGTTCAATAAACGCTGCTAAATCTTGCTGTGACCTCTGCAGTCCTCTAAGTCTTCCTGACTAATGTCGTAATCAATGTATATTTGTCTACAGTGCGATGAAATATGAACGGCGACTGTTCTCAAGGAAAAATGTTTAGAAAATAATCACTGTTTAAAAATGTACAAGAAAGCTTGATTCCAATTTTCTAAAGCTCATATTAATAATCTAGAAATATTCTGCAAGAAGATTTTATGGTCGATTGAGATCGAACTAGAGAATTTTCGGAGAAACGATAAACGATATATGTGGCAAGTTCTTAATACGGTTTTTGAATTGAAAAATTTAGAACCAACACTAAAACAGATTGTCAGTAGCATTATGATTTTGAAGTGACGCTGCAGATGGAACAGTCAATATAGTACGCATTGAGGGGATAATTTACATTGGAGGATATCAAACAATTCTGATCGTAAGCGTCTGGCACTCACTTCGGAAGTTGAGTTAAATTCGTGACTGGATATATTTTAACACAACAATGTTCCGAAAAGTCAAAGTATATTTTCAAAAGAATGAGTTCGAAAAAAGAAATATCAAGTCTTGGAATAGCCAAGTCAATGCACTAATCTATACCGGATTGTAAATCTTTAGTTTACGTTAAAAGAAGGCAGTACATACCAAAGAACGCAGGTAATATGGAGATGTAAGAGTTTTGCAAAGATGATAAGTAAAATATTGACGCTATCTACGGTCACATACTTCTTAATATTCATAGATAATGACTGGTCAGCGTCACAAACTTAAAAGAAGGAATCACAAAATATCAAATATAATGGTGCGCTTAAATTTGCAAATCTTAAATTTGCAAATCTTAAATTTTAATTAATATTATTATTGCATCTTGATAAAAAATATTTGAAAATTCTTGTAATTAAATATTTCTTGATTATGTAGAAAAATACTTTTTTCGTTAGTATTATGTAAAGGGTTCCCGTATCTTTGCAAAGCACTGAATATTTATAGATTGATGAATTATCTTCATGCATAAATAGGTATATGCAAATGATTATTATCATGCAAATGCATTTCTTGGAATTCTCAATTGAATAAAATTATTTACTTTTCAATAAGCCTGCAGTTAGTTTGCGTGTTTAGTAAATTCTAATTTCTATGATATGTAGAAATGGGAATTGATTACTGTATCTTTCTAAGAGCAGACATTTATATTGCGTCGAATTTTCGTTTTAAAATATTCACTTAATTTCAGATATGTAGTATTTAATCCCTCGACGTTTGTAGATACTTGATCCTAGATTAATATTTTCCATGGAAGTCTTCAAAGATAGATGTGTTTATACCCAAAAGCTGGCCTAACTTCGCATATTACACCAACTTTTGATTCACGATCTAGCAAAATCATCTAATTCCGGATATACATAATTATACAGTAAATGACCACCGCACCAAACAAATGTTATCTTTATTTAAGCCTATAGAATAATAATATCTAACGAAATTAAATACTTGACATCTTTAATCATTGAATTATTTCCAGAAAGTTATGTAATATTCAAAGGCATTAAACCTCCATCACACTTCTAATTCTGTATGCATTGTCTTTGCATAGTGATAAACAATTTCGCAACGGATTTACCGCTGATACTAATTACACTCTTGCGTCAGATACATTACAACAATCAACTGCCTCTAACTAGCAGTATACACATTTGATATCAAATTTAATTTGCTAGTTTAACAAAATGCATAAAGGGAACGTTAGGTTTATAATTGACTTTTAAAATTTGTATACATACATACATATATATATATATATATATATATAGTGCAAAGAATTGCCCCTTTAGCAAAACATGTTCATACAGACAATGTTATGGTGTCTTAATTCATCAGGGATGATTTTAATAGAAAATAACAAGCCATGATGAGAGAAAATTTTTGGTTTAAAAATATCAATACTGTATTTCCACTCGCATATCGAGCAGTTTACGCTAAAAAAAATTGTTAATATTTTTATTCAGGTAAAATACATGAAATACAACAAGGTCGAAGTATATATATATATATATATATATATATATAGTCATCTGCAGACAGATTTGTTTCGCTGTATCACAGCTCATCAGTACAGTTAGACATCTGATAGCTTTTAACCTAGGATTGAAATGGATATTGTTAGTGGAAACCATGTTAGATAGAGGGTTAATATTTTTTTATGAGTATCCATTTATTTAATATTATATTTGTTATGAATACACTCCAATCGTTGAGCACGATTGCCTCATGAATGATATTAAGCCTAGGAATATTGACAAGTTTCTTGTCTTTCAAAATCATATCTGTTCATCCAAGGGTCCCTACCGGAACAAAAGTTATTCCATCAAGCAATCCTGAAACAAATATTCACCAAACTCAAAACGACTTCTATATATAGATCTTTCACGCTTGGTCATGAAATTGCTAGCGAATAATCAGAAACGCACTACATCACTTTTTTCTCGTGCAAGACGAAACAAAAAGAGAATAATCTGAATTCTTGTTTGCTTCTTCTTAAAACATACATATAGACTGTCCCACAATCCCAACGAACATTACTAGACATAACAGGTATGTAATTTCTATTTGTCGCCTGGAAAGTTTATTGTATAAAATGATACATCACTTAAAAAGACATAAAATTCTCATACATATTCACTGATCCTAGGAAATATTATCAGAAACGATTTCTACCCCGTCACGCTTTTTTTCATCCCTGCCAGTCACCCTCGTAGATCTCGATAGATCTCGATAGATCTGAACTTTAATTCCATATGCATTTTGAAGCATTTTCCGCAGATTCTGAAATATTTCTCATGGCTTTCCTCGTTTATAACCCCTTGACACCAAACTGACTTAGAATTCTGCATAAAATTCATCCTGATAAACTACAGCATCTAAATTCATTCGGAAAAGAGGTAGTCCAGAATTAGTTAGAACTTCATTTCTCTACTAACTCCTGGTATGTTTCCAGTTTATTCCAAGGGCTCTTCCAAAGTCTCTGTCTAATTACTGTATGTTCAAGCATTACAATTTTCCTGGAGAAAATACATCAGATTAATAATTCCTTCCTCAGCGAAGATGTCGCTATCTGCTCTGGAAATTTCAGTAGATCCCGAGATTTACTCTCATTCGCCAATCTCTGACAGAAGAAAGCATGCAGGCTAACAATGCGTGCACTGAGAAGGAAATCTTACATTCCTTGACAATATACATCGCCTTCGTTTCAAGCTTTCAGCCGCAACCGATGGGTGCTGCGGCCACTACTTCGTCCAATTTAATAAATACCTGATCATGATTCCACTGGCAATTCTTAGCAACAAGAGTCTTCGGATAGGCGTTTAGATTATGTTTCAGCTTACCTTGTAATCTACGTTTACCTCTAGATCTTTCAACTCGGGTACCATGAAAGAAAGCCAA